>VZTE01004262.1:968902-987578 GCA_013397775.1 Eulacestoma nigropectus | reverse complement strand
GGATTAGGAGGGACAGCAGGATTAACAGGGACAGCAGGATTAGGTGGTGCAGCAGGGTTAGGAGGGACAGCAGGATTAACAGGGACAGCAGGATTAGGGGTGCAGCAAGGTTAGGAGGGACAGCAGGATTAGGAGGGACAGTAGGATTAGGGGTGCAGCAGGATTAGGAGGGACAGCGGGATTAGGGGGTGCAGCAGGGTTAGGAGGGACAGCAGGTCCTGAGGGCAACCCGTGAACCCCAAATCCATCCTAGAGATGAAACGGAGCTCCCTCCCACCCCCTCGCTGCATCCCGAACTCTCCGCAGGCTCGCGGAGCCAGCGCAGCCCTGCCCAGCGGGAACCGCACAGGGATTCCGAACAGCAGGAATAGGAGGGAGGCGATTTCTCTCAGCAAAATCCTTTCTGTGCCACCTCCTCGCCGTGGGCTGTCCCTGCCGGCTGTGAGGGGAAGAGGGGACAGCGGGAATGGGACAGGAAATGGAGCCGGGCGTGGTTTCTTTTAATCTGCAGAGCATCACTGCCTCGTGTTTCACACCTGAGCAGCGGCTGCAGCTCTGGTTTCCCCTCATTCCAGGGGTACAGGAGAACCCCCCCTGTGCCCTGGCAGCTGTGCCAGGAAGCTCTGCCCCTTTCTCTGCACAGGGGGACAGGGCCAGTCGGGGCTGCTCCTGGTGGGGTGGCCCTATGAACAGTGGTGGGGCGGGACAGAGCCCCACACCCCAGTGCTCGAGGGTCTGTGCTGGGAACTGGGGTCCTGCTGTGGGAACAGAGGCACAGACAGAGGGAGAACACCTTTATGGGCAGAGGAATGGGGAAGGTGGGTGCCCACAGCTCTGCCACAGCTCCCGGATTGTTCCCCCTTGTTTCTCACGGGATGGATTTATCAGGCTGGCTGCTCCTGAGGGGGAACGAAGCAGATCCAGCTCCAAGAGTCAAACCAAGACACCTTTGGCAGCTTCTGCAAACAGAGTTTTATTGGGCGCATGTTGGTACCTCCCCAGTTCAGATCCCTTGTACAGCTCCCACTCAGGGCCCTCTTTTCCCAACCAGTTTGAGGGGTTGTTCCATCCCGTGTCAGGCACTGTGGGCTGTCCTTTTGCATGGTCCTATTATTGCTGCTGTCCTTTATTGGCAATGAAATGATTCCTAGAAAAATACTCCTGACAATTGTCCTTTTTCTCAGGAGCCTGAAGTTTTCATGGCTCATGGAATGGTTTGGGCTGGAAGGGCCCTTGAAGCCCATCCAATGCCACTCCTGCCATGGCAGGGACACCTCCCACTGTCCCAGGCTGCTCCAAGCCCCGTCCAGCCTGGCCTTGGGCACTGCCAGGGATCCACGGGCAGCCACAGCTGCTCTGGGCACCCTGTGCCAGGGCCTCCCCACCCTCCCAGGGAACAATTCCTTCCCAATATCCCATCCATCCCTGCCCTCTGGCAGTGGGAAGCCATTCCCCCTTGTCCTTGTGAATAGTCTCTTTCCATGTTTCTTGTTGGCTCCTTCAGGTCCTGGAAGGCCACAATGAGGTCATCCCAGAGTTTTTCTTCTCCAGGCTGAACAATCCCAGCTCTCCCAGCCTTTCCTCCCAGCAGAGCTGCTCCATCCCTCTGATCATCCTGGTGCCTCCTCTGAACTGGCTCCAGCAGCCCCAGGTCCTTCCTGTGCTGGGCCCCAGGGCTGGGGTCTCACCTGAGGGGGCACAGGGACACAACAGGAGAACCCGTTGAGCTGGAGAAATGATGAGGTGGAGACTCCCAGGGATGTTGAGCTCCACTGTCTGCTCTGGTTCCCAGCAGGGCTGGGCAGGCCCTGCAGCTCTTCTGTCATTTGGGACATGGGACATGGACTGCAAATGTGTGTTTGAGGCAGAGGAGAACAGCTTGAAGTTGCTTTTTCACTTTGAGATCTTCTTCCATCAGGCTGGGGCTGATGGAATCATCAGATTGAGCTGGTTTTGTCCAACACGTCAAAAAATGTTTGGGCCTGACAGATCTGGCAACATCAGAACTGCAGGAGCATCCTTTCCTTGGGAAAAGAGACAAAGCAGGAAAGATCTGAGGAGAGGAAGTTACAGCTATACCTGGAATACATCCCTGAGAATTCTCTTTGGCTTGAAAACTGAGCAACAGCTCCCTGGAGGCTCTGGAGCCCTGCAGGAGGTGGCTCTCCCTGAGGCTTTCCCAAAGGAAAAGCAGGCAGAAGGCAGGAAGGACAGAGACCCTGTCCCAGCAGATGCAGGAATACAAACACCATGTGCAGCTTGTGCCTCTTTGATAAAGAGTTCCCAAATACACAAAGATCGGGTCTGAAAATGCCTTTTTTAAATTTTGCATTTCAGTAATAATAATGATAAAAAAATATTTAGTCTTCCGTAAGAACAGTTGCAAAGACAAACGAAATTATCTTCTGGACCACAGCGTGTCTGGGCACAGAGGGAGAGTTCGTTCTCCCTGGAGATAGATTATGGTAAACTGGAATAAAGTGGAGGAGGTCCTGCTCTCATTTCATGCCAGTGTAAATCCACAGTCACAGAGCCGCAACCCCTTTTTATTTTCTCCGGATGGCTGAGGGGTCTGAAGCTGGTTCCATCAACAGTTTCCTGTGTCAGGGAATTCCGACTTCGGGCACATTGGTGAGGGTGAAGGTGGCAATGAAGCAAAGGTCACTACAGTGGCTGATACCCCTGGCAGCTGCAGTGGTGTCACATAGTGGGAACTATCCCCACTGTCTTGGCCTCTTCCTGCCCCTTCACACCTCCAGTCTGAGCTTGCTGTGGTAGCAGAGCCACCAGTGAGACTGGGTGACCGCAGGATCCTGGCCAGCTGCAGTTGTGCTGTAGTGATGCAGCCCCAGAAACTCCCTCAGCATTTACACAGAGCAGGGAAAATTGGAGAAAAAGACATTTCCCTCCCACCTCGTCCTTCCAAACCCTTCGTGTCCTTGGGTTGTCTCACTCTGGCCCCACAGCAGCCGTTCCTGTGCTGCCTCAGTGTGAGTCCAGCCCAGTCTCCTCCAGACCACCCAGGGCTTTGCTCTTAATCCGGAGCTTGTGTGGGAGGGCAGCAAAGCTCCGGCCCTTCAGCTGCTCTTCTGAGGGGCAGGGCAGGCTGCAGGGGGGCACAGGAGAAGTTTTGGGCACTTGTTGTTCGTCATCTTCATCCGACACCATGGTGCTGCTCTCCTTCCTGGCCTCGGCGGCGCCGGTGGACGGGCACAAGAAGCAGGCGCTGCTCAGCCAAGGCCAGGGGAAGGGGTGTTTTTCTGGGCAGGGGTAGCTGAGGAATGGAGAGCAAACTGTGGGGCTGAAGGATGCCTCAAACCTTTTGAGGCTGAAGGACGCATCAAACCTTTTGGGGCTGAAGGACGCCTCAAACCTTTTGGGCTGCTGGAGGCCAGGCGTGTCCATGGGAATGGGTTTGGAGTTGCAGCCGAGGACGTTTGTGGAGGGGTTGAAGGTTTTGCAAGGAAACTCAGCCGGTTCCAGCACCTTGGGCACGAAGCTCTTCTGGGCAGGGCAGCAGGAGTCACCAGCAAAGGGCTCCATGCCCAGCAGGGGTGAGGCTGCCCGGTGCCCCCTGAGGAGCCCGAGGGGGTGGCCCTCGTAGGGGCTGGGCTCGGGGCTGAGGAGCCCGAAGCGCAGCTTGAGGGACAGCAGCTCGGTCCTGAGCACGGCGTTCTCGCGGCTCAGCACTGCCAGCTGGCTCTCCATGGCCACGTCGTTGAGGCGCCGCTTCTCCCGCGAGCGCTTGGCGGCCTCGTTGTTCTTGCGCCTCTTCTCCCAGTACATGGTGTCCTTCTTGTCGTCCGGCATGAATTCCCGCTTCCGCCGGGAATGTGCGCCCGCCTTCCCCAGGAGCAGCTGGGCCCGGCCCTGCTGCAGCACCAGCTCGCTCTGAGGCGCCAGGAAGTTCTCCATGCTGGTGGAGAAGGCTGCTGGGGTTCTGCTGGAATGAGAACACTCATTAGTTACCACTAATGGTGCTGGTAATTAGTGCCATTGGGTAAATTAATATTGGAATGAGGTTGTTTTTACTCTGTTACACACACGTGGAAAAGGAGGACAGCTCCTCCCGCTTATTCCTGTAATTTTGGAGTCACCTTTTCAAAATATTCAGATTCTGTAATGTTTTCAAAATATTCAGGTCCTGATGTGTCAGCACATCAATCAATCAATCAATCATTCACTCACATCTCACCAACATCTCTGCAAAGTCCACCCCAGGATATCCAAAATCTGTGTATGACTGAGCAGAGTTGCACCCCACACATTTTGCCAACTCGGTGAACAGTCACACTTTATCTGAGAAACTTCAATCAAGCTGATAAAAACTACTGGTGATCTCCCACTTATCTCAAGCTGCCCTACAAAGGAAGTAAGAGTCATTAGCCCTGTTTGGGAGATAAGGGAGGCACAGGGAGAAGGACTGATTTACCTCAGTCACGGACTTTGGGTAGGAGCTGAAGCAGGGTTACAAAACAGCTTTGCTACAATAGAGTGGCTCGGGTTGGAAGGGACCTCAAAGCTCATCCATTCCATCCCCTGCCATGGGCAAGGACACCTTCCACTATCCCAGGGTGCTCCAAGCCCCGGCTTTGGACACTTCCAGGGATGGGGCAGCCACAACTGCTCTGGACAACCTGTGCCAGGGCCTCCCCAGCCTCACAGGAAGGAATTTCTTCCCGATATCCCAATGAACTGACTAGTCTGTGTCAGTTTGAACCCATTGTCCCTTATCCTGTCACTACCGGACGTTGTGAATAATCTCCCTGAGGTGTTGTTGCAGTTCTCACTCAGAAATTTTTCACTGCTCCGGACCACATCCCTTCCAACAGGAAGCTGGGCCAGAGGGACCAGCCAGCACCAAGCCTGATAAGCCACCAGCTCTCCAGGATTACCCGAAAATGGTACAGAAAAGCATAATTGTTTCACATCAGTGAGCAGCTGAGGCACTGGAGTTTCGGTATTGGCCACGTTTCAATCCCCAGGGCCCTTGGAAAGGTCCTTCACTTCATCTCCTGACTCTGACACTGCTGTGACCCACGAACACCGACACACAAACAGTGACCAAGGTGCCCCCTTGGTGTGTGCTGGTTCCAGGACACTTTATCAGCACTGAAATGTGCTCATGGTTCCCCTCGGAGCTGGAATAATCCCAGCACCTGTTTCTATAAGTGACAAGGGCTTTTCTGAGTCGTGGGGACAACAGCCCCGAAGTTCCTGGCAGGGCTGCTCACGCTGCTGAGGGGAAAAGGACTGGTGATGCTTTCAGCTGAAAACTCCCCCACGTCTTACCCCCAAGAATAAAATAATTCAGGCTCAACACTGCCCAGACTCAGAGGCAATAAACCCACCATGACATCCAAAAGCCAAGCATTGTTCAGTTTTTAGGCAGAAATTTTCAAAAAGCCGTTTAGGAATGAAATGAAATCAAGGTATTGAGGTGAAGTGAGAGATCAAACTCCTGTAGAGAGCCGGGGTTGCACAGGTTTGTGAAAATGTGGCACGTGAGCTTTCTGAAAATCCACACGGCCAATAATGCACATGAGTAATTCCAACCTTCCTGCTGAATTTATTGTGTGAGCAACACGAGTCACTCTTTTCTCTGTGGCTGAGAACCATCCTCAAGCAAAAGGCAAAGATGTAATTCCAAATCATTCCAGAACTCGCTCTGGGCAGGGAGCAACCGAGCACAGATCTCAGTGAAGGACACGCAGAAACAGAAATAATCAAGGACCATGTTTGGGCTTTCCTCTCTTCCTCATCATCCCACATCAACACGACTCAAAAGAGCTCATTCTGTGGGAAATAAACAATTCCTAAACACTGTCCAGCTGTAATTTGTGTCTGGAGGTTTGAAAAATGTCCAGGATTCTTCACATTCTGAGCTTCACGTGAAAGACCACGTTTGAATGGTCTGGTTTTCCAAGAGTCACCTGTTACTCCTCAAGGATACAACTCATAAATCATAGAGAGGACAAAATTTTGGAAGCAAAATATCATAAAATCCCTGAATCTCAAAGTGGTTTGGGTTGGAAGGGACATTAAAGCCCATCCAGTGCCACTCCTGCCATGGGCAGGGCCACCTTCTACTGTCCCAAGGTGCTCCAAGCCCCTTCCAACCTGGCCTTGGGCACTGCCAGGGATCCAGGGGCAGCCACAGCTGCTCTGGGCACCCTGTGCCAGGGCCTCCCCACCCTCCCAGGGAACAATTCCTTCCATCTAAACCTACTCAGTGTCCATTTGAAGCTCTTTCAGAAAATCAGATCCCTTTTTAAGGTATCCCAAGCACCCAACAAATGAGGCAGGAAAGATCTCTAGAGGATTTTGAGGATCAAACAATGTAAGGATGGATTAAACAAGCTCCATCACACACACAGAGTTACACAAATACTGTACAGTAGAAAGATGAACACTGAGCCTAAAATGCTGTGCAAGGCCTTTGATTCAATGTTCTACTGCTTGTAGATGAAATATTTATTTATGCAGATTTAGAACCCTTCAGTACTGACTGGTTGTCACCACCAGCGACCTCTGCACAACTCAGACCTGCAAACCAGACCAATCCACATCTGTTCCCTCTCCCAGTTTGCCCAGTGTGACCAGAGTTTGGTTCTGGTTTAAACAGGACAAGTCCCACCAAAGTACTCTCTGCATAAATCAGTGGGATTTTGTAATTAAATACATTTGGAGTGCATGTATTTTAATTTATCCCTAAGCCCTGGAGATCTCAAGGAGTATATAAAGGTTCTGAGGGTAACTGCAAACCAAAACAAAGAATGTCCTTTAGAACGAGTAAGTTCAGGGTAATTCCTCCAGCTTTCGATCAAAATTACTGCTGACCTGAAAGCATCAAAAGGAGAATTTCAGCGAGGGGATTTGCGGTTTCTCACAGTGTCATGAGGCAGAAATGCAGTTTTTTCAGGGCTTAATCACTTAGCAGGAATGTTTCAGGGTTGAAGGTGACGTGAGTTGTTTGTTGAATGAGTCAAATATCAACAGGTGGCTTTTTCACTGAGCAAACTCCTCATCCACAGTGGGCAGAGCAGGTTGTTCTCTCCCTGTCCTTCCCTTGCTCCTGGTGCCCATCACAAGGAGATCCTACGGGAAGTTTCAGGGCTACTGTTCCCAATTTTCCCTGTTCAATCAGGCTGGGAAGCACGGGCTGGGGGAAAAAAGGGACCCAAAATAGGCATTTGTGAGACAGAATCTGAGCGATGAACCTTCCTGCAAACCCATTCTGTTGAACCTTTCCCACATTAATCCAACCCCTCACACTCCAAGTGATGGTGCCAAGGTGGGAATTTCCTTCAGAACTCAACACTTGAAGCACATGGACGTGAAATAGGGAGAAGTGAGGGTTGAACCCAGGGGAAAAGGCAGGAATCAAACATTTCCGCTTCCTTGGAGGTGGGGAAGGCGTGGAAGGAGGCCGGGTGCGAAGTGGGAGGCAGGGGAAGCTCTTATCGGGGGCAGCATCTGGCCTTTTAAGGTGAAGGAATGAAGCCTGAGCTGGCCCAGTGTGTGAAAGCATCAATGTTTAGGCCATAGAGGCTCAACTCTCCGTGTTATTTTCATCTGCAGCCCACAAAGTCACACCTGTACCCACACGAGTGTCTCGGGGCTCTTCGCGAGTGCGGCCTCCAGCAGTGGAGAGCACAAAGTGACACCGAGCCTGTCCCCGCAGGGCTCAGTGGAAACATTAACATTAGCAGTGACTTTAGAGCACTTTGGTCAGGTGGATTATGCAACCAAGAGTTTCTAAGGTGCTTTGGTGTCTGTTGTTTCTGCAGCTGGAAGTATAAAAGATATTTATTTACCAGTATCTTGCCTGAGTATAGGCTGAGCTCTGTATTATCCGCAGCCCGAACAGAAAGAACCAAAACATTTGTAAAATGATGCTGTTTCTTTGGTTTTCACCTCTTTTGTCCTCTAAATCTGCTGGTTCTGTTCAGACAGAGCATATCTTGGAAGCTCTGCTTCTCTGGAGAGCAGCCTTTGAGCTTTACCTCTGAGCAGGCCGAAAGCAAGGCACGATTTTTATATAAAGATTGTTAAATACATGAAGATAAGCAGTAAAACCCATCCTTATCACTTCTACAATGCCTCTGATCAGCTGGGAAGGGCTAAATGTGCAGTGCCCTGGTTTAATTTGCACCTCTATGGGGGTGAGGACGTGCTGTACTCAGGGGTTTGCACTTGCTCTCCATCACCCCACTCAAAAGATTGTTGGTAAAAACTTTTCCTCCCGCTAAAAGAAGGCCCTGGTAAGGCTCAGCTTCAGAGATTTGGTTCAGCCCTATCTCCCCTCCTTTCCCTTATCTCCCCCCCGAGCCACAGATCAGAGGGGGCTCTGATGAGTTGGACTTTCCAGCGGGGTGTGCGAAACCTTCAGGAAAAACTCGATATCGCAGCGGAACTGATTCAGTGCTGAGCCCTGGGCTGATACACAATCAAACCACCTCGAAATCAGCTGCTGAATCTCCCTTTGCTCCGAGCCCAAGGCAAGTCCTCAACCCTCAGACTATTCTTTTTCTTCAAGAACGCAGTAAAATTAAAATAAATCCTGCAAAGGGCAACCAGAACAGTTTCTCCAAAGAGAAATTGTAATGCATTATTTCTCAGGAGTAAAGAAAATGAACTGGGATTATCAGGGAGTGGATTTCAAAGAAACAAAGGGACTCTTCATACAGCACAACTAAAATTTGGAGTTCTTTCCCTCAGGATAATGTAGTCTTCAAAAAGGGACAAAGATCAGGCCTTGTTCAGCAGCAAGTGGTTATCGATGCACAACTGAACCACAGTCATAGTCTTACTTTGGGATTAGAAAGGATAACGTGGATTAAATACAAAATTCAATCCCTGTAGTATCATATCTGTATTTCATTATTCTCAGTTTCTGCCATTTTTAATGTGTGACTCTGAATTTTGCTAGCTCTCTCTATGGCTTCTCTAAGTTGCAAAATTGGTCTTAAATCTTCACATCTGTCTATACTTACATAAAAAATTTATATCTACAACAATCAATAAAAATTTGGTGTTTGAAGTCTCATTTGAAAGCACAGCTGAGAGGGGCATTCATCAATGAAACGTCAAAAATGAAACTCCAAGCATAAATCTACATATATTTTAAATAAATAGGACAATCAATGTAATATAAAAGGGCACAGAGTGACTTGGCAGAACTTCCCCATGTTGGAGATTTCTGTTCTTAGCTCTGAAGTGAAAATGGTTGATTTTAAACAAGCAAAGGAAAGAAAACTTCCAATTGTTTTCCATTTCCAAACACCCAATTCCATTATGAAATTCACTACCCCACAGACAATCTTTGGATCAAACTCTCATTCCCAGTTTCCTGATCACACTGGCTTCAGCACCTGGATATATAAGAGGCAATCCATGGGAATATCACTGGAATTTACCTTTGTTAAACTGGGATCAGAATTTGGAATTTGTGGTTGAAATCACACAGAGTTTGAGCCAAGCTCAAACCAATATAAAGAAGCTTGAGAGCCTCCTATTTTTTGTCTTTTAAATTATCGCATCCTAAACAAAATCAGAACTCGGCTCTTAATCTCAAGGCACTCCAGCACATCAATATCAAACCCACAGGAGTTATTGAGAATTTGCTCTGATAAGATGAGATAACTGATATTTTTCACTGATACAAGAACTTACACTGATAAAATGAGGCCCAGGTGCTGATTTACATCAGAAACCTCTGAAAACTTCTCCCAGCGACAATGTGCTGTACAAACACTGCAAGCAGCAAACAAGTTTTGATCCCTGCTGCTGCTTCACCTGCTTAATAAGAAACAAAATTAACCCTGTGGTTTGGTGGTGTCTTAGGGCGCTCTCTAAACCTCCCAGCCTGTTTAAGATAAAAGGGCTTCGCTCTAATTACTCATATTCCTGAGTATTTGACATTCACACTGCACAGTGGTTAACAGGAGCTGTTGAGGAACAGCTATTACTCACTTCTTGTGTCTCAGGGGGAAATAACGTGGTCTGGTGATGAAAGGAGGCACAAAAGGAGCAAAGAGCAGAACCCGATGACCTGTGGCAGCCACTGCTGGAGGAGTGAAAGCTTTAAACTCAAACTCAAACCAAAACTGGCTCAGAAACAACCCCACTGTGCCACAGCCCCAATCTGCTGTGTGTCTATTTTGAACACACCAAATGATTGTCAGCTCCAAGCGTTAAATATTGCTGCAGGTCTGGTAGTGGATTGCAGGGCCTTCGATTTCCAAAATTAGGCATTTTCACCTTCAGCTTTTCTAAAATCTGGTCTCCACTGGAGCTTTGCACTCATTTCTTTGAAATTCAGATTTCAAGAGCCCAGAAGGATTCTCTGGAGCAAATTATAATTACTATTAATTACTGTTAATTACTATTACTATTACTATTACTACCACGAACTCCCCAGAATCACCTTTGTCTCTACAGATTTGAGGTCGGAAGGACACAATGAACTTCCTGGTGTGCTAAAATGTTGAGGTCTGAGCTATTAAGCCACTGTCTCCGCAGCCTAATCACAACAGGTGGTTTGTTGGGAGTTTGGTAGAATTAATTTCGTCTTTTTGGTCTTGAGGTAGGAGAGTTCAAAGCCTGGGAACCCACCCCGAATTACCAAGGCAGCTGCTCTCTTGATTCCCCAGGCCCTGTGGTCCAAGCCCACAGCCCTGAGGCTGCTCTGCTCGGGCTAAGAAGCCTCAAAAGCAGCTCCGGTATTGCTCAAGTTGGAACAACCTGACCTCTAAATTTGACCATGAGTCTGTGACGGACCATAAGGCTGGAAATGTGCTGCAAAACCCTGAAAACCCTCGAGGTGCTGCTGGACCTTTACAAGTGGCCGAGTTTTGCATTTCTTGGTCTGCAAATGCCTCAGTGAGAGCTGCTGAATAATCACAGAATCAGAAAATAATGAAGTTTTCGCACTGTTTGCTCCATTTCAGTTGCCTCTGCACCCAAGAAATCTGACCTGTCCCACCGTGCCTCAATGGAAGATATTCATAAATGTGTGGGGTTTTTTTCCTCTGGGAAAGGACTTTCAAGAAATCCTTTCTTCCTGTTTTACTTCATAGTTTGGGTGGAAAATATTGAGTCTGGGACAGTTTAGTTGAATTCTGAAATAGCAGAATCAGAGATTCGAGTATTTCAGCCAAAAACTGAAATCAGCTCTGGAGTCTTCAGGATAGGAAGGAGTGGAGCCCAGAGGAGGCACCAGGATGATCAGAGGGATGGAGCCGCTCTGCTGGAATGAAAGGCTGGGAGAGTTGGGATTGTTCAGCCTGGAGAAGAGAAGGTAAACTAATTGTGGCCTTCCAGGACCTGAAGGAGCTCCAAGAAAGATGGAGAGAGACAATTTCCAAGGGATGGAGGGACAGGACACAGGGAATGGCTTCCTACTACCAGAGGGCAGGGTTAGATGGGATATTGGGAAGGAATTGTTCCCTGGGAGGGTGGGGAGGCCCTGGAATGGATTTCCCAGAGCAGCTGTGGCTGCCCCTGGATCCCTGGCAGTGCCCAAGGCCAGGCTGGACGGGGCTTGGAGCAGCCTGGGACAGTGGAAGGTGTCCCTGCCCATGGCAGGGGTGGAACTGGATGGGCTTCAAGGTCCCTTTCAATCCAAACCATTCCATGATTCATTGAGTCTATAAAAATTCAAAACAATTCAGATCTCAGTATTTTCATATAATTTCTGCTTATTTTTTTAAAACAACCAAACCTCTCCTTGGAAAGCCAATTAAGTCAGAGAAAAAACCTGGACACTCCAGAGCATTTTACAAACATCTTTAGTTGTTCCTTCAGTTTCAGCACCCATTTGTTGGACTCTGCTCCAGGAACACAGAACATGAATAAGTGAATTATTCTTCTTCCCCTGGCCATTTCTTCGAGATATCTGAGCTCTTTCATTCAGATCAAATGATGCTGAGAGAGGCTGGATTTCCCCTGAGCTGATTAATGCCAACAAACCCAACCTGGCCAAGAGCTCCTGACTCTGCCCCTCACTGAGATCACGCTCGAGCACAATTGCAGGGCCCAGATTGCAGGAGCAGCCCCTCCATATCAGACCTGTGTAATTTCAAATATCATCTATAATCTCATTGATAATATCATTGACAAGAAAGGAAAGCACACACAAAGCCTTTGTGCCCCTCAGCAGCGCAGAGGGCAGGGATGAACCTGGCAATTCCTGGGATGTTTCCAGCAGCCGCTCTGGGGCTGCTGACAGGAACCTGCAGGGTGTGGCTGCATTTACCTTGGTGATACTGCGGGAAAGCTTTTCCAGCCACTGGATCTTCACTCTCACGATGGGAGGAGAAGGGAAGGAGCCCAGGAGCTGAAGGAGCTCCTTGGAGGAGCAGTTGGATGCCCGCGAGCGACGTGCGGCAAGTGCAGCCTGGCTTCCGCCCTCCTCCCCTTTCTGCCTACCCAGAGGGATGGAAAATTCCATCTGCTTCATACTGAATGTGACCAAA
This sequence comes from Eulacestoma nigropectus, assembly GCA_013397775.1. NCBI lineage: Eukaryota > Metazoa > Chordata > Aves > Passeriformes > Eulacestoma > Eulacestoma nigropectus. The sequence continues at coordinate 975,099 of VZTE01004262.1, read as the reverse complement.
ACTGCTGTCACAATAGGGTTTTTTTAAAAAGGGAAGATCAATGGGCAGAGATAAAGCTCATCATTATCTGAAGGTTACCCCACAGGTTACGGTGATGCCTTGGCAGGAGGAAGAAGTGAGAGGCGGCCGCGAGCCCAAGGTAAGTCCCTTCCTCGCCGCAGAACGTCATTGCAGGCTCTGAGATCCAGGAGGCCCGAACTGAAATCTAAAATTAAGCAGAGCCTAAGGGCTTTTTCTCAGGCAAGGCCAGAAATGCTGGCTGAAGCAAGAACTGACATCGGCCTTAGCAAGTCAGGGGTTTGTGTCCTGGAATTCCCAAGAACTCCAATTCAGAAGTCAAGACCCAGCAGGAAATAACTGACCACATTTCTAATGTCTTGGAGGTGCAACCATCCCTGGTTGGCAGGTCTTGAAGGTACATGAAATCCTATTTTAAAAACAGAGTGGAACTCTGTCATTTTGGTCATTTTTTATCATTTGCAAGTGACAAAATCCCCCTGCTCTGCAGGAGCTGAAAAGGTGCCACTGTCACCAAGTGACAGTGACAACACTTCCAGAGGAAAAGAACAAATCCTTATAAAAACAAGGAGTTCCCCTCATTTTCCAAATCCATCCTCCAGCAAACACCAGTCAAGAAAGAGCCTTCTCCTGTACTTGATGCTCCCGATTCCTTCCTTCATCTTTCCACGAATCTGTTTCACAATGCCCAACCCAAAATATTTTGTACGGCCTGTGAAACTTCCAGGATCCCCATCCTCCTGCTCCTTGTGTGGTTCCTCACAGCAGCAGCTGCAAATTACTCCTGATTTACCAAACTGAGCCAGGCCTCCTTATCCCTGAGCCCCACAGACACACATAGGCAGTGGATCCCACGGGATTTTGCAATCCCAGTCGGATTCCAGCCCTACAAAATTATTTAGCTTTAAGCAGACAAACTGAAACCAAGTCCAGCTCTCCCTCTGCTTCTCCCAGTCTTTTCCTGTGCCTAACCAGCACAAGCACTTCCACAACTCGGGGCTAGAGGGTCCCATTTACAACAGTTTCTGCAGGACCTAAATAAAACTCACCCTCACCTCATTGCTTCCCCTCCTGTTCCAGACCATTCCCACTGAGATGTGCAGAACATTCAGCAGATCGGGACTGGAGCATCTCAAGGACCACGAATTTCTGCACATGGCACCTTTGTCACTGTCTCACGGTTACAAACCCTGGCTGCCCCTGGTGTCCAAGGCCAGGTTGGACGGGGCTTGGAGCAACCTGGGATAGTGGAAGGTGTCCTTGCCCATGGCAGGAGGTGGAATGGGATGAGCTTTAATGTCCCTTCCAACCCAAAACCATTCTGAGATTCTGTGGTTTTAGGATAATTTTCCAGCAGGAACACTCCCATCTTTGAATTCTTTTGCAGAAATCCTGTCGTAGGACCTGAAGTCCTCTAAAAACTTTCCTTTCTCTTTTGAAAGGAAGCAAATCATCACCACCAGCCTGGCCTGGAGGCTGCCAGGCCTCCTCCCCCCGTGCACGTGCCAAAGGCACTCCCGGCCCAGCCTGATCACATCTCTCAGTCATTAATTGCTAATATCAAGATTTTCTCTCAGAGGTTTCCCTTTCACTCTGCCATCACAGGAAATAAATGAAACTTCTGAAGATTTTTCAGGCACAGTCACTGCTGCTGAGTTTCCGTAACACACAGAGCTGCTGGCAACCCACGAAAGCTGAAACCGCTCATTTCAACCCCAAATCTTGGCTCCTCTGTGCCCAAGGCAGCAGGGTCCTTATCAGGGTTTTATCAGTCTCAAAATGCTGGGTAAATAAAGTCAAGGCTCTAAATTAGGATTTGGGTTTTGTCTGAAACTGCACTCGAGCCAAATCTGGAGTGTCTCCACTAAAGCTGCTCGACTCCTTCCAGGTTTGTGCCCCAACAGCAGAAATCAGCAGCCGGACCATGACAGAAAACAGCAACTCTCTCTTCCATCCCCTGCTTATTCCAATCTTTGCAATATTCCAATTATTGCAATAGTAAGAATCACAGTAAATGCTCACAAGGCGGATGCAGGAGGAGTTTCTTGATTCCACAAGAAAATAAAGGTACTTTTCCTTTTCAAGACACAAAGGCAAAATCTGCTCTTAACTCCACCTTACCTGACTTTCTGCTATTAATTACGCCTCACCTGATCTTCTGTTATTAATTCCACCTTACCTGACTCATTTGAATTACCTGAATTATTGCACAGCTTTGGAAAAGGAGGGAGCTGTGGCCTGGCACCAATTTCAGCAGACCCAGGGCAGGTTATTCACCAAAAGGGTTCCACCCACCCCATCTTTTAGGTCTGAGGGACCCCCAGGAGATGGGATGAGTCCCCAACTCCCCAAAATCCAAATTTAAGGGGACACTTCACGGCCAGTTGCTGAGGCCACACTGATGAGGTAGCACAGTAAAACCCCCCTCAAACCAACCCTGCCCAGTTAAAATACTCCTGCAGCCAGGGCAAGCTGGAAGATCATTATTTATTAATTAATTAATTAGAGTGAGGAGCAGAAACAGTTTGTGCAGAGCAGAAACCAGGCTGTGTTCTAGAGGTTTCCACCTCAGGAAAAATCAGGGCAGGGACCCCAAGGGCAAGGCTGCAGCCTGGTGTCGTTGCTTCCAAGATGTTTTACAGCTGCTCAGGAAAGAAATCCTGGAATTTAATAAGATTTTCCCAATATCTGCTGCTTTTCTTGAAGCCTCTGTGAGCTAAAGGTGCCTCATTATGTAGAAGTCTCAGCTTTGAATTAAAGAAAAATGTGGGGCCTCAAAAACCAGACGGGCAGAAAACAACACCAAAAACCCTGACCCCACAAACAAAACAAAACCAAAAGTTCTTCACATTTGATTTCCTAATCCAGTATCGTTTGAATTTAACTTTTAAGGACACGCTGTAAGGAAATTCAAGTTGGTATTGGAATATTTTCTGGAAATAGTTGATGGTTTAGACTCTTTTTATAAGAGAACTGAAGTTCTGAGGCACCTTAAAGGTGCCTGAATTTTAAACGTGGTGTTTTTAAACTGAAACCTGGTACATTTGGCAACCAGAGATGTCAGAAATTGGAGAAATTAATATTTTCTGCCTCATATCTGCAGGTTCTTCCACTTGTACTGGCATGGAAGTCACCCTACAATTAATTATTGCAATAATTATTATGAGCAGGGTTCTAAAATGGGGTAATTGGCATGTAGGACACTTAGGAACTGTATTTCCCTTCTCCCAACACATCTTTGGCTGCCCCCAAGAAATCCAGCCAGTCAGAAGCCACAGCACAACAAAATTCAAATTTAGAATGGCCAAAAAATAATAAATCTTAAATACTTCAAAAAATTTAAGTCTTTTATTCTCTCTGCTACAACCAAGGACTTTTGTCACCTGTGGAACTGGAGGTTCCAACCTTTGGGTGGGCGCCCAGTAAAGACTTTTTTAGTCTGGGAAGACCCAAGAAATGTCATTTGCACAGGTTTTTAATCAACAGAATAATTATTTATTCTCAAACTTCCTTGAAATCCAAAGCAATGCTGGCTGCTAAAATAAGCACAGTGGAAAGAACAGGCAGCAAAAATGTCCAATGTTGACAATGAGGAAAAGAAAGTGGAATAATACAACAAAATCTACAAATATCAGCACTTCCATCTGAGGATGGGAAAAGGAATTAGGGAGGTAAATATTGGACATGTCAGAACAGTGAATATTTGTGCATCCAGGTGTCAGTGGGAAGGGAGGGTGCTGGGTGCCAATTTAGGGACAGAAATTCAGGGGCAGGTGGGGGAAAGCAGAGTGCAAAGAGATAGTAAAGATAAGGGGGAGAGAGAGAAAAGGAGGACAGAAAAAAGTAAAAAGAAAAAGGGAAAGAGGAAAAAAAGACAAAAAAGGAAGATGAAGGAAAGAAGAAAAAATAAAAGAGATTTTAAAATATTTTAAAACATGAAAAGGAAAAAGTGTGTGGGGGGGGTGAAATATAGAAATATTTTAAAAGAAAGAAGGGAAAAAAAAAAAAAGAAAAAATATAGGAAAAAAATGTAAAAGGCAGCGATTTTCCTGCCACAGGCCGGCCCCATCCCAGGAGAGCCCCGGGGCTCTGGGGGCAAACCCAGCAATGGTTTCCTCCTTTGCCTCCTGTGCCCCCCAACACCTGGAAAAGCCCCAATTCCGTGGATTCCCCAGCACCTCCTGGCCAGGACTTACCTTGAGGACGGGACCCAAGCCCTGGAATCATCCGGCTCCTGCAGGAGCCACCGGGGCAGGGCGAGAGGGGGACGTGTCCCCAAGTGTCCCTCACCTCCCGCCCCTGGGACAGCCCCGCAGCCCCGGACATAGCCCTGGGTCCTTTTTAGGCTTTTTTCTCTTTTTTTTTTTCACTTTTTTTTTCCGCACCGGCAGCCCCGGCGAAGCTGCAGCGATGTCGCGATTACGCAAGAGGCGGTGACATGCGGGGACAGAGCGGGGGGGCAGGCGGCTCCTGCAGCAGCAGCGCTGCTTTCGAGCTTCCCGCCAGCATCTGCAGCCAAAAGGCAGCGAGCGGGAGGATCTGGTGCTGAATTTGAGCCTCAGAGCGCTGCGGAACGTGTGGAGGCACCCAGGAGAGAGTGAGGAGCCCCAGGGAGGTGACAGCAGCGCCCTGAGGGTGGCACGGGACCCCCGCGGGGTGGGACATGGAGAGGAAGAGGAGGAGGATGAGAAGGGCTTGATGGGCGCAGCCATAAAACCAGAATACATCTCAATTTAAATCTCAATTTAAGTCTCAATTTAAATCTCATTTAAATCTCAATTTAGACGAGATTGGCACGCACGGAGTGGCACAAACAAACGGGGACATTCAGGGCTGGGGTTTTGAGATGTTTCATTATTGATGGATTGGGACACAGCAAAGTCTGCGCTAAAGGCAGCCTCACTCAAAGGATTGATTCCAGTCAATTAAATTCCCTCTCTGAATTCCTCAGCTCACAGGGTCACAGCACCTCTCCCTGAGCTTCCTGTGCAGTCTGAGGCTGGTGCTGGATCTGCTCCTGGTCCAGAGCAGCTGTGGCTGCCCCTGGATCCCTGGCAGTGCCCAAGGCCAGGCTGGACGGGGCTTGGAGCAGCCTGGGACAGTGGGAGGTGTCCCTGCCATGGCAGGGGTGGGATGGGATTTAATGTCCCTTCCAACCCAAACCATTCCATGATTCCGTGAATAAAAACTTCCCCTGCAACTGTGATCATTCAAACCCAAGCGTGAAATCTTTTTTTTTCCAGCCTACACTGTGTGTGGCCCAGGTCCTGTTTGGTGTCCACCAGGTGTCAGAGGGTCCTGGCAGGTGCACAAAGAGGGAAAGGGGCAGCAAAGCCCAGAGGTGATTTCTGCTTCTCTGCACTGCACCGAGGCCTCAGCAGAGCCAGCTCCTTGTCCTCGGGGTGAGCACAGGTTTTACACCTCTGCCAACACTTCCATCCCTGCATTCCAGCCGGATGGAAAAGCACTGAGAAGATCCTGGTGCTGCCACGGCAGGAGCAGCAAGGAAAAATCTGCCACCTAATAATGATCATCCTCACTGGATTGATCACAGAATCATGGAATGGTTTGGACTGGAAGAGACCTTAAATCCCATTTCATCCCACCCCTGCCCTGGGCAGGGCCACCTCCCACTGTCCCAGGCTGCTCCAAGCCCCGTCCAGTCTGGCCTTGGGCACTGCCAGGGATCCAGGGGCAGCCACAGCTGCTCTGGGCACCCTGTGCCAGGGCCTCCCCATCCTCCCAGGGAACAATTCCATCCCAATATCTGATCCAAATCTCTGCAGAGATTCCAGTTTCATTCACAGCAGTGGGTGTCAGCTGATTTTTTATTTTACTTTATTCTATTTTGTTTTACACTGGTTCTGAGAGGATGAGTGTGAGTGAGCAAGGGAGAGAGAGAATCTTTCTTCCCAGGCAATCAGGGCTGGGCTGTAGAGGTCACTCTTCTCTCTTACTGCTCCCAAAAGTGGGAATCTGGGTACTCCTGGCTGCACTGAACTTTAGGTATCTGCTCCTGAAGGGTTTCTCCATATGGAAAGATCCTGTAAGATTCCCCTTCTAGTGAATGGAGAGGAACAGACTTTTGTAAGGGTCTGATCTAATTTAGGTTTTTATCTTGAGAAGAAAAAACACATCCATCTTTTCATTGGTAATATAATATAAATAATATAATATAA
>VZTE01004262.1:957530-968784 GCA_013397775.1 Eulacestoma nigropectus | reverse complement strand
ATACAATATAATATAATATAATATAATACTTTAAGGTGAGGGGTTTTTTCTCTGTCAACACAGACATTTTCCTTCAGAAAATGCCAATTTTGCAAGAAAGGCTTTTTACCTGTGAAGGAATGAGACTGGGATGTAAAGATCCTTGCTAGCTCAAGAAGCTGGAGTTGAAATGCAACATCTAAAATGGATTCTTCTGGAAAGAGGAATAAAAAGCATTTTTAAGGAAATACAGTGATTTTAAGGAAGTGCAGGGAATAGGGATGAGCCCATCACATCCGAGTGTAAAAGGAGTTTTCCTGCATTTCAGATTTTCAGGGATCAGGTAATTTCATCCCTGGGCAGTCTGTCATGAAAAAAAGCCCTGTGCAATATTTTGTTCAAAACAGGTTTTCCACAGAAATGTGGATTTTCACTAAGGAGAATTCTCCACAGCAACCCTCAGTTTTCAATTCAGACTGAATTTCATAACAGCACTTCGGGAACCACCCTCAGTTGTTCTCCCTCTCCCCAGTGGTTTCCAGCTTGGACAATCAAAATATCACAGCCAAAAAAACCCCAAAATACTCTTTACTTTCCAGACGTGTCGTTTGAAGAAACCCTCCAAAGGTTGCAAAGAAAAATTCTCCAAACCCAAAACCCTTTTTGTGTTTTCTGTTGACAAAATCATTGCCAGGAGCTGAGGATTTCAAAGTAGCTCCACAAAGCTGTGGCACCACCAGACTTTTCTCTGCAGGAACATCTCCCACTCCTCCTCAGGGGATTCTTGTGGTTCAAATCCTGTGGTCCTGCTCTGTTTCCCCTCCTAACTCAAGGCAGGGCTGAGCTCCCCCAGAGCTACTCCTTTTCGAGGTCAGGTCTCACCTTTCCTGCTGAGATGTTGCATCTGAACCTCATCTTTGAACCCTCAGCTCACCCAGTGCCCACAGGGCCACCACAGCTCCTCCCCTGCCCTCAGCACCAGGGGCTTTCCTCCCTCTGCGCTTCTTCACCCTCTTGCCCTGAACCCCAAAAACCAAATCACTGCTCTGCCACCACCCTGAGCCCCAGCTCAGCTGGGGTCTATAATTTTTTATCTTTATTTTAACCTTTCACTGAGTTAGAAGGCATTATTTGAGTGTTGGGAGGGAGTAGGAGGTGCCACGACGGCATTTTTAGGGCAGAGCTGCCCTCAGTGCCCAGCCACCCCAGCTGCCCAGAAGAATAGAGCCTGTCTGCAGCTCCTCAGCCCATCCTGCCAGTTCCTGCAGGGCTTTAATAACATTTCATCCTAAATGAAGCAAAACCCACCCTGCAGGAAAAAGCTCTGGAAGTTGCTGCCATAGGAGAAAGGGAAACTCAGCCAGAGCTGGAGAGGGACCTTCAGTATTCACACAGCTGGGGGAGGGGATTGGGGTTTGGGCTTCAGGGATGATCCAACACCGAGCTGGGTTCCCACTCCTCTGCTCTTGGAGGGGTTTGGAATTGGGATGGATTTGCTGGCATGCACAGACAGCCCAGGATTTTGGCAGGACTCATCCCTGGGGAATAGCCGGCCTGAGGGGCTGGAAAGCTCCCTGCTCCCTTCTGCCACGCCTGAGCCATTGTTTGAGGGCTGGCAGCAGCTCCTGGGGTTAAACCACTGTGACATCTGCCGTGTCACCCCGGGGCTGGGCCGTGCCAGCGCTTTACTCCTGGGTTACTCACTGGAGAATGATTCCTTTCCACCCCTGGAGAGGGAATGGGGCAGCACAAGGGCCCCGTGGCTCCCTGGCTGCAGCAGCTTTGGGAGCAGAGGGTTTTCCACTGCGTTATTCACACCCCCAGGATCCCAAAGAGTCCCCTTGGCCATTCCCAGCAGAGGGGATGGATTTGGGGAGACAGGAATGCTGCAGGAAGGGGCACAAACACTGTGAGGGTGGGGAGACCCTGGCACAGGGTGCCCAGAGCAGCTGTGGCTGCCCCTGGATCCCTGGCAGTGCCCAAGGCCAGGCTGGACGGGGCTTGGAGCAGCCTGAGACAGTGGGAGGTGTCCCTGCCCATGGCAGGGGTGGAGTGGGATGAACATTAAGGTCCCTCCCAACCCAAACCATTCCATGATTCCGTAATAACAACTCTGCAGGCCCAGTGCCAGCAGAGGCCCAGCCTTGTCCATGTGTGCAGGACACAGCCCTGGGTGATTTCAGACACACAAAACCTTTCCCACACACACCAGGACACACCTGACAATTCCCAGGTGCCCCAGGGATGTCATTCTCCACTTTGAAGGCTCCAACCCAAAATACCAGAAGGGAAAATGAGGATTAAATCTGCCCTAAGTCACACTATCCTTTGGAAACTGCTCAAAGGGAACAGTGACATCCTCCTTCCATTGACTTGCTGGGAAGAATGACCTCCACAAATTCCCATCACTTCATCCCCTCTCCATTTAACTCTGCCTGTGAATCTGATTTTCCCTTACTTGGGTTTTCCTGAGCCTGGGACTGTTTGAAGCATCTTGGTCTCAGGGACAAAGGGACAACTGTGGAAGGAGTGTCCTTCTCCAGCAGTGTGAGCTCCCATTTCCATCCTGTCCAGCTGGATTTCTCCATCCTCTCCTGGGCTCTGATCCCTGAGGGCAAAACAGGTTGGATATGGAGGCAAGTGTGACCCATTTCAGGGGAATGGCCTTTGCCTGTTCTGCTGCCAGAGAAAAAAGGTCAAAAATCCCTAAATCCTAATGAAAAGAGCAGGAATTCTTGATTAGGGGGAGCTACAATCAAATCCTTGATTTAGAAAAGCAAATTAAGAAAGCCTAGAGGAGAGATTTTTTGGTTCATTTCTGAAGTTAAAACAACAGAGATAAACCAGGTGATTTGACATGAAATCAGAATAAAGCATGGCAAAGTACAATTCAATATCCCCTTTAAAACATGGTTCCTGTAGTTTATACTTGGAATACCCTCTGAAATATTCCCTGTGCCGAGGCTCCACCACCCTTTGCTCAATTCCCTGCTCTGCCTGCGAGTAGATTTTTATATTCTACCCCAAAAATTCCTCCTTTCGCTCCACTTTCAGTATCTGAGCCCCCGTCATTATTTCTGCTCTTGCTTAGCAGCTCCTCTGCCCCTTCCCCACCTTTGCTGTGACTTTGCAGCTCCTCCCAGTGTCAGCTCAGTTGTGATTTTTCTGGCTGTGCCAGCACAGCTCTGGGGTGTTAAACAGGCTGCCCTAAATAGCAGCTTTCAGCCTCCTGTACAATATTTTTTCCCCTTTGCTGAGTCTTTGCTGCTTCACGTTCGGGAAAATGGGTGCTGAATTTGGGGATCTGCTGGCAGGAATCTGCCTTCCCGTGTTTGTTTTTAACCCGTTTTTAATCCATCAAACACTTTTTCCGTCCTTTTTTCTCTTCTTTGTTGAGGCAAAAACACATAAAAGAAACCACTTTCCCCTTTTCCACTGGTTGGAGGAGTTGTTTTATCTCTTATTAGTCATTGCAATGATTTTTTTCCCATCAGTATTTTTATTTTGCTCTTTAAATTGGTGCACATATACCAGTTAAATTTTCAATTTAAACAGCTGGAGCACGACAGTAGATTTTGTGATTCCCTTATTTTTGTCATTCCCTCTTTTTTTGTCATTCCCTTGGTTTTGTGATTCCCTTACATTTTTACCACAAACACCTTGAGTTCCTTCCTGAAGGTGTCTCTTGCACAGATGCTTCTTGATAGCAAATAAAATGATCATTTTCTGCGAGATTTGCTACAAAATGTGTTAAAACCTGCAAATTTATGAATATTTCTTTTACATTGAGGCATTGCTGTGCAACAACGAGGCCAATTCCCCGAGGATTAACTGTGTATTCCTGGAATCACAGCTCTGGGAGCAAGAAAGGCAGAGGGCTAAATCAGAGGCAGAGGATCACAGAATTCCACACAGAATCATGGAATTAAGGTGGGAAAAGACCTTTGAGATCATCAGGTCCAACCATCAACCCAAGAGCACCATGGCCACCACTAATCCGTGTCCCCAGGTGCCACAGCCACAGGCTTTTGGAGCACTTCCAGGGATGAGGACTCCACCACTGCCCTGGGCAGCCCCTTCCAATGCCTGACCACCCTTTCCATGAAGAAATTCCACCTCTTATCCAATCTAAACCTCCCTGGAGCAGCTTGAGGCCGTTTCCTCTCATCCTGTCCCTTGTTCCCTGGGAGAAGATAAGGAGAGCTCAACTCCCACCTCAGATGCTTCTCACCTCGACAGGATTTTTTATTCTTTTTAGGTCAAGGGCTGTTGACTGTTTGTCATTCCAGTCTATTTCCCAAAATTCACTGACACGTGGCCAATATCCTGGCCAGGATGATGCGGCACGTGGATTTTGCAGATCTGGGGAAGGAGCTGCTCCACCACATCCCTGTTTCCGTCACACCAAAGGATGCAGGACCTGCCACAGCCCTGCCAGGACCGTGCTCTCCACCCACTCCCTGACCCCAGCAATAAATGACTTGGGGTGGATGGGAATTTTCCAACAGAAGAGTTTTCCACCTGAAAACGCTGACGAGGCTCAACCGAAGAGTTCTGGGGGAAGGTTTTTATTCCGTCAGAACTCTCGGTGGAAACAAAGCAAGGCCTTGGCCAGGCCCTCAGAAGGGCCCTCAAACCCTGCCAGCTCAGCCCACACAGCCCTGGCCTTCCTGGAGCTGTGGCCACAGGATTTCCCAGCTGATGGATGAGCCAGGGGAGCAAAGACAAGCAGCTCCTTTAGCAATGACTTCATAGGTTAATTAAATTAATTAATTTAATAGCAAAACGTATTTACTGAAGGAGTTATTTAACCTGTTGACACCTGATTATTTTTCTGCTCAGCTTGAGGGTCCTTCATCTTGTCCCAGAGCACAAGCTCGGGCTGGAGGGCACAGAGGGAGAGTTGGAGGGCACAGAGGGAGAGCTGGAGGGCACAGAGGGAGAGTTGGAGGGCACAGAGGGAGAGCTGGAGGGCACAGAGGGAGAGCCCAGAAGTGAAGGAGAGAAGGAGGATGGGACACAAAGGGACCTCAGATCAAGAGCGAAATTCCTGGGAACCCACAAATCCTCCAGGCTGTAAGAACAAGGCCCCAAAAGTGCCACCTCAGCAGAGCAGAGGCCTTGAGGGGGCCGTGGGGACACCAGGCACTGTCCCCTGAGCACATCTCCCAGTGGCCAAAGCTCAGCGGTGACGGCCACCAGAGCCAGCCCAGAGATCAGCTCTGAATCAGCTGCTGAAACCACTGCAACTGCCTGTGCTGGCTGGTGGCAGTTAGGGACAAAAACAGCCTCTCTTTGTGACAGGGGTGTCATCGGTGCTCTCTGCACCTCCTGGCTCGCTGCAGGACCTGCCAGCAGGGTCCCAGTGCCTGTCCCCACCCCGCAGGGTGCTCCTGTCCCCACACGGGATCTCTGGAAGTTTGGAAGAGATGAGTGAGGATGGATTTCCTACTCTCCAACAGCATCATCAACCTGGAAGGGTCCCATAAGGATCAGGGCCAGCACCTCTCTTCTTTTCCAAGGTTTCTGTTGTTGATAAAAAAGAAATAAAATCCACCTGAAGGATTTCTGAAGGATATTTTTCCAAGCTATTCCTGGCTATTTTCCCTTCTCCCACTGGGCTGTGTCATCCCTGAACAGCAGGGAAATATCTGACAACCAGGAAGGCACAGAAAGCTTTGGGCCTGCCAAAAATACACCTCCAAATCTCACATTTCTTCATGGAATTCTGGTGAATCACTGGTCCTACACTGGCCCCTCCTCTCCCTCCAGGACAGGAGAATGGGTACTTTCCTCTTTTCTGAAGAAAATGCACATGAAGGACAGAGATTTCTGGCAGGGAAAACCAGGATAACATTTAAAAAAAAAAAAAAAAAGAAAAGGAAACAGAGACAAAAGAAGAAAAGACTTTTTGGCTGAGTCCAATTCTCATCTGCTCCATCAGATTTCCCGATGGCAAAGAAAGTAATTTCCTCCTGCTGTGAGAAGAGAGGTGATTTCCCCCAGGCCCTGAGTATTTGTTAATACCTAAACCAGCCCCACCACCTGCACTCCTCTTGTCAGAGAAACCTCTAATTGTGCACCTCAGTTTGCATCTTCCAGGGCCTGGCACTTCCTTTTTTCTTCCTGGGTGCATGGCAGGAGCCTCTGCAATTAGATTTGGCTAATTAGAATCATAGAATGGTTTGGGTTGGAGGGGACCTTAAAGCTCATCCCGTTCCACCCCGTGCTATGGGCAGGGACACCTCCCACTGTCCCAGGCTGCTCCAAGCCCCGTCCAGCCTGGCCTTGGGCACTGCCAGGGATCCAGGGGCAGCCACAGCTGCTCTGGGAAATCCATTCCAGGGTCTCACCACCCTCACAGGGAGGCATTCCTTCCCAACATCCCATCTAAATTTCCCTTCTTTCTGTTTAAACCCATTCCCCTTGTCCTCACGCTCCAATTCCTGATAGAGAATCCCATTCTGGCTTCCCTGTAGCCCCTTCAGGTCCTGGAAGGGTCTGAATTCTCCACAAAACCTTCTCCTCTCCAGGTCAACAGCACCCAGAGGTGCTCCAGTCCCCTTGTCAGCTTCCTGGCCTCCTCTGGGCTTGTTCCGAGGACAGTTCCATGTCCTTCCCAAGCTGGGAGCACCAGAACTGTGCACAGAATTCCAGCTGGGATCTCCTGGGAGCAGAGCAGAGGTGGCCACGGCTCAGTCCATGGGTGCACTGGTTGTGCTGGTGTGGTTTGACTGCTCTGAGCAGGGAAAGCCTTTGAATATGAAAAAAGGGCATCACCCGGAGGGAAAAGCAGGAAAATAAACAAAGGTGGGTGGGAGCTTTTCTTCCAGGCCCCTGACAACCCCTGACAAGTCAGACCCTTCCCTGCCTCACCTCCCTTCGATGGATTTAGGAACAAGCTGGTCTCTTGTCCTGGAGGGAGAGGAGGGGACAGTGTGGGATCAGAGATTCACCGGAATTCCGTGGAGAAATGTGAGGTTTGGAGGTGTGGTTTTGGCAGGCCCAAGGCTTTCTGTGCCTCCATGGTTGCCAGACATTTCCCTGCTGGCCAGGGAGGGAGCAGCCCAGTGGGAGAAGGGAAAACAGCTTGGAAACCCCCTTTTCCATGGGTTCAGGGAACTCCTCAGGGCTCTGAAACAGAGGTCAGTGAGCCCTGAGCTGTTTTAGTCCCATTCTTGCGCTGCTGAACAAAACCTGAGGGGGGTGGAAAGGTCACTTTGTCCTTGTGCTGTGTGCAGCGATAACCAGGCGGGTCCTGGTGATAGCACGGGGGTCCTGGTGATAAGATAGGTGTGTTGGTGATAAGATGGGGGTCCTGGTGATAGGAGAGGTTGGGATGAGCTAGATCAGGGTGGGGGATCTGACGAGTGTCACAGTGATGATCAGATGGGTACCCCCACTTTGTCACATCACTCTGGGTGCTCAGAAGGTGAAGTTCATCCCTTCCCTTGCAATTTGGAGAGTGAAAAATTCAGAAGAGCCTGAAAGATTTGGGTAAAACAGAGGGAGATGGATGAGTGCAGGGAAGAAGGGAAGGAAGAAAAGAGAGGATTTGGGGAAGTTTCTGGAAGAGCAGCCACAGAGCTCCGAGTCTGTGCTCTCCAGCTGCTGCCTTTATCAGTGCCACAGCTCTTATCCAACCCCAGATCCCTGGGATCAGGCAGGGAAGGGGCTGGAGGTCCAGGAGGGAAGGGGCTGGAGATCCAGCAGGGAAGGGGCTGGAGGTCCAGCAGGGAAGGGGCTGGAGGTCCAGGAGGGAAGGGGCTGGAGGTCCAGCAGGGAAGGGGCTGGAGGTCCAGCAGGGTGTTTCACCTGCAGCAGGGAGCAGGGAGAGAGGCAGGGCTGGATAAATCCCTGCTGTGGATGGCAGAGAGGGGAGGCTGCAGGGCTGGAGACCTGGAGATCTTCCCACTGAGGGGGCTGAGTCCCTCTGGAATGGCAGAGTGAGGATGATCAGGGCCTCAATTCCAAGGGAATCCCCCTCAGGGGTGACTGTCAGACCCTGCACATCGCAAAAGCAAGGATCACAAAGATTCCCAGAGCCCTGTGACTTCAGGTCCTGCTTGTCTCACTCCTTTGTTCCCCTTCCAGCAACTCCTGATATTTTCCAATGCTCTTGGAAGAGACAGCTTCCAACCCAAACCATCCCCAGCCCAGGCTGGACAAACTCTTTTCCTTGGTCCACTGGCATAATCCCAAGGGGTTTATGTCCTGTCTGTTGGGGTGTGGATACACACACTCAAATCTGTCTTCAACAAAACCAGTTTCTCTGGGAATTCTTCTCTTGTGCTTTCCCTCCCTGTTTGAAAAAAAAAGTAGCAGCCTCCAGTTAACTGCAAATTTATTGCAAGAAACCATTGCAAACCAGAAAATGGATTTGTTTTGAAAACAAAGGCTAAACAAAAAGTTTTGGCAGTGGCTTTCAAGTAGAAAACACATTGAGCCTTCTCTTTTCCAGCCAAAGAGCTGCTTTCTCTGGGAGGAAAACAAGACAGAGAGGAGAATTTTTTCCCTGTCTCTGCACTGAGTGACTGAACGAACAGGAACGAGGCAGGTTCTCCTCGGATACCTGTTTTCCTCTCTGCTGGGAGGGATAATACATCCAGCGTTCAACATTCAGGACAAGCTGATGGGGTTGAGAGACAAAATGCTGCGTGAGGAGTTGGTGTCACTGGAGGCTTCAGTCTAAGCAAGGAGACTTAGGAGTTTTCATCCAGCCGGGCTCTGTGACTGCTGGGACAGAGCTTAATTCAGATGTTCATAATGTTCATTACCTGAATGCCCCCCAGAACTTTGTTTTCAGCCCCAATCCCCCCCTCACCGAGGCTTTGGGCTGTGCCCTGGCCTGAGGCTGTTTGTTTCACCCCAGGACAAGGTGCTGGGGGGGAGCTGCTCTGTGGCTTTAACTACCAGGAGATGGTGAGAGATAAATTCTTGTGTTCACTGTCGCAGGGCTCCCACCTCCTCCTTCCTCTGCTCCCCCAGCCTTCACAGCCTCTGTTCTCTGCAGCTCAGCCCCCACCTCGGGCGATCCCCTGCACTGGGGGCAGGTGGGATCGCAGCAGACCCAGCTGAGCAATTTTTTTGCAAGAAAACCTGCAAAAACCCACCAGCTCCGCAGCAAAACCAGCCCAAAGGTGGCCAGGTTGGGCAAGGAGAGCATCGAGGAGGGAAATCCTGGCCTCAAGTAGAGGGAAGTCACAATTATTTTCTTATCAGCCTGTTGGAAACGATAAAACTTCTAAAACAAGCTTTAGTTAATTAATCATAACCAATATATTAATAACAGACAAGGTGCTATTCTTAAATTACCCTTAGCATACAGCAAAGCTCCTTTTGTGGGAACACAGCCTGGAAGAACGACTGAAACCGTCAATTTTGTTGAGCTAACCTTGATATGCCTCAATTCACTGCTTTGTTTGCTAAAAGTGTCTAAGAAGGTGAGGAAGTTTCGGATCGGGGGCTGTGTGGAGGCCGGGATTTTGTCAGCCCCATCCACACCCAGAGCTGAGAACGAAGCCATTTTCTGACACTAAAAATGCGGCGTTGGAGGGTTCTGTTACCCCGATGGGTTTGGGGTTTTTGGCAGCAAGCCTGAAGCAGTTGCCAGCATTTGTCCAAGTTCAATGATCCGAGGCATGGGATGTTCAGAACAGGGAATAGTTTATTTCTAGGGTGACCAGTTTTTAAGCTTGGAAAACAACATTTCGTCAGCACAGAGGGGCCAGGCGGGATCCAGGAGCTGAGGGATTGGTCCTGGAATTGTTTGGGAGCCACCTTGGAGCGTTGGGTGACACCTGCTCTGTGCTGGCCAGGGCTGCAGGGGGACAAACCAGCAGGACCAGCTCTGTCCCACTGCTCCTCCCCATCTCAGTAGCAAACCAGCTGCTCCTTGCCCTAATCCAAGGGGAAAAGGACTCGGTGGCTCCCTGTGCTGTGTCCCACCCCGTGCCAACCCCACCAGAAACGTGCACCCGGTGGTTTCCTGAGATAGGATTGTTTGTTAAGAAAAATCCAGATTCTCTGGAGCCAACACAGATCATCCTCAGCGAGCCTGGGAGGCACAAAGCTCTGAGATCCTGGGACAGCTTTGGAACTGGGCTGGAAGGAGCTCTAACACTGTCTGTACTCCTGGGCTGGGTGAGGCTGGAGGAGCTGGGAGGCACAGCCGGGTGTCCCTGTCTGTGGGGACACCACCGTCCCCCACGCCCTCAGTTCTGCAGCTGCTGAGGAACAGAACCAGCATTTGAGAGATTAAAGCAAAACTTCACAAAGAGCCTTTCCAGGTCCGTGCAGGGCAGGTGGAGGAGCGGAGAAGGAATCTCAAGGAAGAGCTGCTTTGGCCTTGTCCGCTGTCTCTGGCCCGTTTTCGGGCTTGGCAGCAATGCTGTAGTAGTAGGAGCGGATGATGTTTTCCACAGCCACAAATCCCGGACGTTCTTCCCATCTGCAAGGGCAGAGAGGAACAAATAAAGTCATCAGAGAGGACAAAAGTGGCCAGATGCAGTGAGAGGACACAGAGAGCCCGGGGGAGAGCAGCAGCCCGGCTCTGCCAGGGCTCAGGAGGCAGCCGAGACTTTTCCGGGATGGAGAGGGTCAAAGACACCGAGCCTTGGGGAACTTCCAGGATTGACCCAAGCAAATGGAGGGGTCAGATAATAAAAAATTCATCTTGGGCTGGGGAATCATCACAAACCAGGGCAGGAGACACCGTTTGCTTTGTGTCATCACCATGCAGACAGTGGTGAAGGTGTCCCTGCCCATGGCAGGGGGTGGCACTGGATGGGCTTTAAGGTCCCTTCCAACCCAAATTTCCAATCCCATTCTGGGGTTTGGTGGCTCTGATGGAGCTGACACCCTGGTGAGATCCTCACCTGTATGTCCAGCACTGCTGCATCAGGGCATACATCTCTGCCGGGCACTCCTGGGGACACTCCATGCGCTTGCCCTGCTCTATGAAGCTGACCACCTCGGGGCCCTTCATTTTCTGGGATGGGAGTGAGCGGGAAAGGGATTAATGTGTTCAGAGCTGGCAGCAGGGTTAGAGGAGACAGCTTAGAGCTGAG
Source organism: Eulacestoma nigropectus (assembly GCA_013397775.1). Taxonomy (NCBI): domain Eukaryota; kingdom Metazoa; phylum Chordata; class Aves; order Passeriformes; genus Eulacestoma; species Eulacestoma nigropectus. Next base: position 957,736 of record VZTE01004262.1, on the reverse strand, counting down.
CCTGGCATGGAGCTTTGGTCCCACACACACCCCACACCCGGCAGTCACTGTTCCCACCCCAGCAGCCAGAGCTGGTGTCCCACGCTGTGACCAGGCCACCCTGCAGATCCCATCCCATCCACCCTGCAGATCCCATCCCGCAGACCCCATCCCACAGACCCCATCCCAGCCACCCTGCAGATCCCATCCCGCAGACCCCATCCCAC
>VZTE01004262.1:928581-957330 GCA_013397775.1 Eulacestoma nigropectus | reverse complement strand
AGCCTGCAGATCCCATCCCATCCTGCCTCCAGACTCCATCCCACAAATCCTGTGGACTCCATCCTGGCCATCCTTCCAATTCCATCCCACCCACCCTGCAGACCCCATCCCACACAGCCTGCAGACCCCATTCTGCCCAGCCTCCACACTCCATCCCTTCCACCCTGCAGGCCCCATCCTGTCCATCCTACTCACCCCATCCCTCCTACCCTACCAACTCCACCCCACCCAGCCTCCAGACCCCATCCCACCCATCCTGCCCACCCTCCAGGCCCCACCCAAGCACGGGCCCAGCAGTGGATGAGAAGTGATTTTTTATCTCTCGAGTGAGCAGAAGGATCAAAGAGGAGAAGGATCAAAAAGCTCAGCTTTGATTCAAACCCAGATTAATTCCGTTTGTGTTCTGTTTCTTCTCTCTTAAGACAAACACAAAGCTCCAAGATCCAACCTGATTTGTGCCTTTCCCAAAGTGGAAGTGGGGCTGTCTCCTTCCCCGTGTGTTCAGCTGTGGGAACACCCACTCAGGGGAATGGGAACTGGAGTTCCAGAGTGTCCCTGTAACTGTGACATCCATCGGTGACAGAGACAGCTCTGCCTCACCTTGTAGGGTTCCTGACTCACCTTGTAGGGTTCCTGACTCACCTTGTAGGGCCTTGCCTCACCTTGTAGGGCCTTGCCTCACTTTATAGGGTTTTTGCCTCACCTTGTAGGGTTCCTGCCTCACCTTGTAGGGTTTCTGCCCGTAGCTGAAGGCCTCCCACATGGTCACACCATAGCTCCAGACGTCGCTCTTGCTGGAGAACTTGTGGAAGAGCATGCACTCGGGGGCGTACCACTTCAAGGGCCACTTCCCTGCTGTCCTGGCCTGCAGCAGAGCGAGGAGGGGCATCCCCAGCCTGAGACACGGAGTGCTGGGAGCTGCGCCTGAATTCTGCTCAGTGTTTGTGTCAAACCTCACATCGCTGAAAACATCACCTAAAACAGGAGCTCCAAAGCCCAGCCCAGGCCCTGCTGTCCTGTTGGGCCCACGGTGCCCCCTCCTCCTGTTCCCCACCCCCAAGGCTCAGTTAAACCACAGAATGATGGAATGGTTTGGGTTGGAGGGACTTTAAAGCCCATCCAGTTCCACCCCTGCCATGGCAGGGACACCTCCCACTGTCCCAGGCTGCTCCAAGCCCCGTCCAGCCTGGCCTTGGACACTGCCAGGGATCCAGGGGCAGCCACAGCTGCTCTGGGCACCCTGTGCCAGGGCCTCCCCACCCTCCCAGGGAACAATTCCTTCCCAATATCCCATCCATCCCTGCCCTCTGGCAGTGGAAGCCATTGCCTGTGTCCTGTCCCTCCATCCCTTGTCCCCAGTCCCTCTCCAGCTCTCCTGGAGCCCCTGGAAGGGGCTCTAAGGTCTGCCCAGAGCCTTCTCCAGGTGAAGACCCCCAGCTCTCTCAGCCTGGCTCCAGGGGGGCTGCAGCCCTGTGACCAATTTAGTGGCCTTGTCTGGACTCATTCCAACAGGCCCTCATCCTTCATATGCTGGGGGCCCTGGAGACGGACACGGAATCCCAGGTGGGGTCTCTCCCTTAGCTGAGCACTGCTGGGAAGATCAGCCCTGGCTCACTCTTCATCCCCTTCTCTTCTCTCTGGCTCCTCTCATCCCTCTGCCCCTCATCCCCTTGGCTGCCTCTGCATCCTCCCTGTCACCAGAGCTCTGCAAAGCCCCTTTAATGTCACAGCAGTGAGGCAGAGCCTGATGCTCTGCAGAGGGGTCCATGAGCAGCCCAGATCCTCGAGTCTCTGGGGGTCTCATCCTCCCAACCAGGAGGCTCCTGCCCCAGACCCTTTGCTGTGCTCACACCCACCTTGTAGTAGCTGTCATCAGCTCCCAGAGCCTTGGAGAGCCCGAAGTCACTGATCTTGGCGTAGTGCTGGTTGACCAGCAGGACGTTCCTGGCTGCCAGGTCCCTGTGGACGAAGTTCTTTTCCTCCAGGTACTTCATCCCCATGGACACCTGGTGCATCAGCTCCACGATGTTGCTCACTGGAATCTCGTCCCTGGGGAAGGTGGAAGGAGAATTCAGCAATGAAGGACCTGCCGTGGTCCCCTCTGACTTTTCCAGCTGCAAAGGAGAATGAACACAGAGATCTCTGCTCCAGAAGCATCAGCCCCTGGTCCCTCACATGAAAAGATTCCTTCTGCTCTTTTCAGCTTTCCTGCTCCTACAAGGGTGGAGGAGGAGTTCCCTGCTCCTACAAGGGTGGCCTTTTGAAGTAGACTTTGAGGAGAAATACAGAAAATCAGCCACACTTTGTCCGACACTCACTTCTTGGAAGCCAAGAACCTGTTGAGAGGCCCTCCAGAAGCCATCTCCATCACGAGCATCAGTGACTCGGCCTCGCACACCCCGATCATGCGCACGATGTAGGGGTTGTCCAGCTGGTGCATGATCTGCGCTTCCTTCATCATCTCATCCTTCACTGTCCTCTCGTTGTTGCTCTTCAGCACCTTGATGGCCACGTCGATCTGCTTCCTGCACAGGGGAACAGCCGTGGGATGGGCTGAGCACAGCTGGATTCAGGGGTCACAGCCAGGAATGGAAATCCTTTCTCATGTGACACCGTTTGACCTCTCAACAGCCTGTTCTGGCAGAGCCCTGCGCCACTCTGGTCTCCCAGGATGGAGAGAAAAGGTCACCTCACCCTTGTGGGTGTAGGCCAGAAGTTGCCATCCCTGATCTGGATACATCTCCCCTCCCACACGGACATGTGGGCCCTCAGTGCCACTTTTCCAGGAGGAAACTGAGGCACAAGTAGGTAAAGACCATCACAGACAACCAGCAACAGAGCCAAGGGTGACACAACTCCTCAGTGCCACTGCTTTGGCCTGACGCGGACAGAGGTGGGCTCAGGAACGTGGAGTTGTTCCTCTGAGCCCAGCAAGTCCCTTTGGAAGTGGCAGCCCTGTGCCCGGGGGTGTGCTGCAGGTTACCCAGGGCACTGCAGCTGTCAGCGAAAATCCATGGAAAGCCAGGGAATCACAGCATCATATCATAATATCATGGGATTGATGAGGTTGGAAAAGACCTCCAGGACCATCAAGTCCAACCCCTGACCGAACACCACCATCCCCACTGAACCCCACCACAAAATCTGCTCGTTTTCTGAACACTTCCAGAAGCGGTGCCTCCACCATCACATCCATCATCCCTGACCTTCCAGATCATTTCTTATCCACTCCGTTGTCACTTTGGGGCCTGTCTAGTGACAAACAGGACAGCTGGGGACACCTCGAGCCCAGCGCGGGTGCCTCTCCTCCCCCTCCCCCAGCACCCTCACTCACTTCCTCATTTTGTAAACTCCCTTCTTGACGCAGCCGAAGTTTCCTGCCCCCAGCTCCACCTCATCGATCATCAGGTGGTCCCTCTTCAGGAACAGCTTCTTGTCCTTCAGTTCCTCAGGATCGCTGTAGGGGCTCTCGTAGACGCTGGTGTCCATGGGCAGCAGGCGGGATTTTCCTGCCCCTTCCCAAAAGGAACACTTGGTTATAAACCTGCCCTTCCCCATCCCGCTCTCCCTCACGGGTTGGGAAGGGTTTCTCTGCTCTTTTGGCCAGTTCACCTTCACCTCCAGCACTTCTCATTCCTCCTGTGCATCTCCCTTCCTTTCACAACCCACGGCCTCTCCATGTTCTGGTTGCTGAAGGAGGTGGGATGGGGAGAGGGGCCTGAGCATTCCCACTCCACATCTCCTGGAGGATCACTGAGCATTCCCACTCCACATCTCCTGGAGGGGCCTGAGCATTCCCACTCCACATCTCCTGGAGGGGCCTGAGCATATATCCACATATCCTGAGCATATACTCCACATATCCGCCCTGCCAGTCCCAGGCTGGGCTTTACCCCACTGAAATTCAGCTGGATACACTGAGTATTTAGTGGAAAATAGGGATACGAGAAGGCTTCATTTCCTGGGTAAGGCAAGGAATGGGGTAGGGCTTGATTTCCTGGGAGCCCGGTGTGGGCTCGGGACCCCAAAATGTCTGGGATGCTCCTGGGTGCTTTTGTAAGAAAGGGGATTGGTAGCAGGGCTCCAGGGAACCCCCGGGCTCCTGGGACATCCCCACTCCCATCCCCTGTGAGGAGGAGAGGGCTCTGGAGGTGCTCACCGACAGGCTCTGGGGTGTATCCGTCTGCATTGAGAGGGCCCAGGTTTCTCTGGAAAAGAAATGAGGAGAAAGTGGATAAAGGAGAAATTGCTTCAGTTGGAAATGGAGGGGAAAGGGACAGGGAAACTGCACCCCAACCCAGCCCCAGCTGCTGATCCCACTGAAAGGCCCTGAGCTGGGCTGACACTGGAGTGGTCTGGAGCCAACATTCCTGTTCCAGTCAGTTCCCCCAGGGCAGGGCACAGCAGGGATCCAGCCCTGGGGGCATCCAGGGACCCTGAGCACAGCAGGGCTGAGCGGGGTGAGGGCTCTCTGCCCCTCTGCTTTCCCCAGCCCAGCCAGGACTCCGCGGGTCGCAGTGAGCCAGGGAGGGGAGGGAAGCCTGGGGGCAGCTCAGCCCTCAGCCAGCACAGCACGAGTGGCCTTGTGAGCTCGCAGGGACACTGAGCAGCCACTGTCCCCAGAGCACAGAGCGACAGGGTGGCACAGCTTGGAATGCCAGAGTCACAGAACCCCAGAATATCCGGAGTGGGAAGGGACCCACAGGGATCAAATCCAGCCCCCAGCCCTGCACAGACACCCCAACAATCCCACCCTGGGCATCCCTGGCAGCGCTGTCCAAACGCTCCTGGAGCTCTGGCAGCCTTGGGGCCGGGACCATTCCCTGGGGAGCCTGGGCAGTGCCCAGCACCCTGGAGGCCACTGTGGGTTGTGAAAGCACCCGGAGGTGATGGGTGAGCCCCCAGGCCTGAGTCAGCCCCCGCTGGGATCCCCAAACCCGCTGGTTTCAGCACAGCTCAGCACTCAGGGACTGAGCACAGACATTCCCCGGGGCAGAGGGAGCACAAAGCCCTGGCCGGGAGCCAGCGGGAGCAGCAGGGCTGAGCATTCCCAGAATCCCAGCACGGCTTCCTCGCTCCTGCCTGGCGAGCAGGGCAGGGATGGAGCTCCCCAAGGACAGGCCCGCATGTTGCAAGGAGCTCAGGATGAATGGAAACCCTTCTCAGCTCTACCAGGGGCTGTGCCCAGCTATTCCCCATCCCCATCCAAGCTGGAAAGGGAACAAAGTCCCAGCTGGGCTTAATAAAGTCCAGTGCAGTTGCTGAGCTTTTAGACAAAAGCAGCGTTTGAAGAGCAGGGTTTGACCAGCCAAGCTTGAAAGGCAGCAACATTGAAACCACTGAGGACCCAATAAAGCAGAGCCTCCCCCAAACTTACGCTCACGGAGGGGTGGGTGGGTGGAGCTGGTGCTGCAGAGGCTGTGAATCAGGAGAGAGGGTTTGTTATCAGGAGTTTCTTATCAGGAATTTGCCCCAAGCAGGGTCAGAGCATGGGTCCTTAAAGGACTCTGTGGGTCTGATCACATCCCCTCCATCCCCCAAAGGAAAGTTTCCACAGCTTTAGCCTAAAAAGGTGTGGAAACGTGTCTGGATGTGGCTGTTACTCCCAAATTTCCTCAGGGAAAGTGCCACTGCTGGGGCACCCCATGGGTGCTGGGGCAGAGACTGGCTGAGCTGTGCCCCAGGACCGGGCAGGCTCTGGAGTGACATTTGCGACACGGGGACCCAAAGTGCCCCCTGGTTTTGGGTGTTTAGAGACCCAGCAGGGCCCAGCCTTCCCGGACACGGATTTTCCTGCTGCCTAAAAATCAGGTCACGCTCAGAACCCGTCTGTGGGGCACCAAATCCCTTTGGACACTGAGTCCCCCCACCTGCTTCTGCCTTTGGGCCACCTCAGGCCGGGCCTGGGCAGTGACACCACCACAGGAGACTGGCCCAGCTTGCCAGAGGAGCAGAGCCCTCCCTGTCCCTTCCCCAGCAAGGCTGGGCACAGCAAGGGAAATTTGGGCTGGCACTGCTCCAGCTGGCACCAGTGGGTGGCAAACTGAGGCCAGGGGTGGCACTGAGAGGTGTCAGCTCACCTGGCATGTTGGGGTTGGGGCAGGCTTCCCTCAGGTAGAAAATCAGCCCATCTGGTTTGAGTTTTAAGTATTCCACCAGCTGGGAAGGGGATGGGAGGAAAAAGAGATTATTGTGAGGAGAAAATCATCTTTTTACTATTATTACTACTACTACTACTATTATTATTATTATTATTATTATTATTATTATTATTATTATTATTGAAGGCAACTTTTGTGGCTTAGGGCAATGATTCCTCTCAGATTTATGGCAGGCAGGGACCAGGCTGTTTCTGTCCTCTGAAACACTCAGGGATGTCCCAGGGTGTGATTGCAGCCCTGGATATCTGCCAGAGCTGGGAGGAACTTGGGAAATTTGATAAGGCCCAAAGAAAGACAGAACCTCCAGCGTGAGCAGGGAATGTTCAGTGCAATGTTCTTGTTGTCCCAGCCAGGAAGGGTTTAGGCCCTGATGTGTGGGATAAATCCTGGGACAAAGCTGATCCTTTCCCAGAGGAACTCCAGGGTTTGTTCCGTGGATCCCAGGCAGTTTTTCACGGCAGCACCACGGGATCCAGGCTTGACTCAGGCTGGGGACAACCAGCCCAGCCCCGGGACAGACCCCAGGGACACCAGGCTTTCCCTTCCCCTCCTGCCTGGCTCAGATTTCAGCTGCAATCAGGAGCCTGGCACAGTTCTGTCGCCATAAAAATGCCCCAAAATCTTTGTTTTCAATAAAATTCCAAGTGAAAACAGCCCTGGGAATTCGGAAAATTCAGCAAAGTGGGGTTTCTGTCCCTCAGACAGCCCTGGCCAGGAGGAAGCTCCGGCATCCACTCCCTGGATAATTTTAATTAATGGTTTAACTTTTAAATGAATTGTTTTAATTAATTAATCCCAACCAATATATGTATTAATTATAAACAGTGTTATTCTTCAGTTACTCTCAGCCAGCATGGAGCAAGGTTGTCACGAGCTACTTTTGCAGGAGCACAGCTTGGGAAAATTCCTGGAATTTGAAGTTTTGGTAAACTAACTCTGATATACTCCAGTGAACAAAGCCTGGGAGGGGAACATGGACTGAGGCTGGACATCTGGAATGCAGAATTTATGGACCACAAGGAGACTTTGGAGGAAGCAGAAGAAAAAGAAGAGACTAAAAAAGATTCAGTTTAGGCATTGGAGAGTCCCTGCTGGAGGAAAAAAAGACAAAAAAGATTAAAACTATGGACTAATTAGCAGAAAAAGAGAGACATTAATAACCAATAGAGGATAGAACACTAATTGATGAAAGAGAATTAGCACAGAATCACGGAATATTCTGAATTGGAAGGGACCCATGAGGATCAACAGTGATGATTATTAATTATTAATGGGGATCAAACCCACAACCTTGGGGTTATGATGTCATTTAGATCCAATGAACATTAATTTCTTTGTCTGTAGAAATAAGTATAAACATATAAATATAAATGTACAAATAAATGACAAAGTTCTGGATTGGGATCTGTGTGGAGGCTGGAATTTCGTCAGCCACACACACAATCCCTGGCCAGGAATAACGAAATCCCGGACTCGCTGACACTAAAAAGATGATGTTAGAGGGGTTTATTTATCCTGATGGTTTGGGGGGATTTGGTAACACCTCAAAGCAAGGAAAAGGTGCCTCAGTTTCCGAGGACACCCAGCTCGGTACCTGCCAGAGCGTGTCGAACTTGGTGCCCTCAGGAATGGAATATTTCCCGGATTTATCGTGGTCCACCCGGTAGTGATACACGGTCTTGCCATAGACGAGGGACAGGGCGTAGGCATGGTTCTCCTTCTTTTCTCTCAGCCTGGCAGGCAGGAAAATTATTGGTAAATGGTTAAAAGCAGCTCTTGGGTTTACTCTGAGGATTGTCGCGGTGTCAGTGGTGGGTGAGCACGTGGAGAGGCGTCCCTGCATCCCTGTATAAAATGCATAAATTATATATATTCCAGTCCAAAAGAAAATGTAGGAGCCTGTCTGGAGCTATTTTTAAATGTCAATAACAGACCCGATCCAGTGCCTGCTACCTCAGGCAAAAAAAACCCCTCCATTAAGGCAAAACCTCCACAAAGGCCAAAACTCTACTCCAAAGATCAAGGAAGACTTGAGCAAAAGTTTAAGGCTGGGTTCGTTGGAATTGTCACCTTCCCAGCAGTGAGGGACCTTCATCTGCAGGCTCTGATGGTCTCCTCCACCCTCTCCAGCTGATTCCAACCCTGCTCTGAAGAGGCTGAGGAGGGACCCTTTACCTCCAGGTTTTGCCCCTCTCATAGAACCAGAGAAACTCAAAACCGTTGGTGTTCAAAAGACCTTCAAGAACACCCAGCTCCAGCCCCTTCCACCATCCCAGGCTGCTCCAAGCCCCATCCAGCCTGGCCTTGGGCACTGCCAGGGATCCAGGGGCAGCCACAGCTGCTCTGGGCACCCTGTGCCAGGGCCTCCCACCCTCACAGGAACAATTCCTTCCCAATATCCCATCTAAACCTACTCTTAGTTTCAACCCATTCCCCCTCATCCTATCACTCCAGCTCCTGAGGAACTGTTCTCCAGCTAATTCTCTCTTTCCCTAACTCATCCAGGAGATAATTAAATTAAATTAGGGCTGTCTCACCTGGGCAGAGATGCAGAGCAAAACTTTCTCCTGTGTTTTCTGGGCCTTACATTGCCAACCTGTCAGTGTTTAGTATCTTCCCCCACTGAACCCTCTGTCCCTCATCATCCTATGCAGCACCAACCACACTTCACAGAGAGATTTAAATGTGAGATACAAATAAAACTCCAGATTGGCTCTTCATGGGGGGCAGACACCGGACAAGAACAGATTTGGGGCTCAGCCCATCTTTGAAAGATCTGTAACCACTCTGAGCACATTCAGCTGAACCTCCTCTGTCGTGTGAAACCAGTAACAGCAGGGCAGCGGGGGTGGGAAATGGTAAAAAATCCAGGGATCCCAAATCTCCCAAGGGTTTGGATACTCACAGGAATTTCCCGTCAGGCTGTGCCCCCGAGTACAGCCTCCGTTCTGCTTCTTCCCGGCTGATGTTGCCGTGGTACCAAGGCATCCTCTCATGGGCTGTGGTGGCCACGAGCTTCTCCACCTGCGGAGCCTGGCTGATGATGGCCTGTTCCAGGGCATCCCCCTGGGAAAGAGCAGGAAAAGAGACCTCCTTCCATCCTGCTGCACTGCTGATGGCTTCAGCACAGCTCGTTTGGGGCAGGTGACACAGGAAACTCGGAAGGTCTCGTAATTAATTGAGACCCAACAGTGGCTGAAGTCTGTTCTGCTGCAGAGCAGAATTCCTGCTTTATCTCAGCTGACCTAATCCCTTAAATCCAGCTGACGTCCTTTGATTTTGGTGAGGGAAGAGAGAAGGCACCACATTCATGTAGGGAATCTTAATGCTGGGCTTGTGGGGTGTCATTCAGCCTCGTGTTCCTGGTCAGTGGCCAGTTGGATCTGAGTCCCCGGTGTGTCCTGGCAGCCCAAAGGGCCACCGTGTCCTGGGGGGCACCAGGCCCAGGGAGGGATTGTCCCGCTCTGCTCTGCACTGGGGCAGCCTCAGCTCCAGTGCTGGGGGCACTTTGGGCACCACAAGATCAGAAGGATCCAAAGCTGTTGGAGAGTGTCCAAAGGAGGGACACGGAGCTGGGGAAGGGTCTGAGGAGCGGCTGAGGGCACTTGGCTCGTCCAGCTGGAGCAGAGGAGACTGAGGGGAGGCTCCTCGGGGGCTGCAGCTCCTCCCGAGGGGAGGCGGAGGGGCAGGGGCTGAGCTCTGCTCTGGGACAGGGACAGGAGCCCAGGGAGCGGCTGGAGCTGTGTCAGGGCTTGGCATGGAGCTCAGGGAAAGGTTCTTCCCCCCGAGGGTGCTGGGCACTGCCCAGGCTCCCCAGGGAATGGTCCCGGCCCCAAGGCTGCCAGAGCTCCAGGAGCGTTTGGACAGCGCTGCCAGGGATGCCCAGGGTGGGATTGTTGGGGTGTCTGTGCAGGGCCAGGGGCTGGATCCATGATCCCTGTGGGTCCCTTCCAGCTCAGGATCTTCCATGACTCCATGATTTTCTTTAGAGCAGAAGCTTTCTGGTGCCCCTGCCCTCCTGGCTGCTCACCACCCACAGACACCAGGGCTTGGCAAGGTCGGTGCACTCTGGAAATCCTGGGGGAGAGACCCTGAGTTCCTTTCCCCGGGCTCACTCCGGTGTTAAACCGTTACAGTCCCTTTGCCAGGAGGTGGCGATGTCCTTTGTGTTATCTGCAGGTGGCCACAGATCTGCTCTGGGGGGAAACCCTACGGAATCCCCGGTTCTGGGAGGGAATTCTGCTACAAAATACCTCATTTTAGCACAGAACACCTTGCTCTGCTATAGAAACCCTACAGAACACCTCGTTCACCCTATAAAATACCTCATTCTGTCAAATACATTTGGCGTAAATAGGCCAAACTTAGAGAGCTTCTGCAGAAAGGCTCCGTAAGGACAATGCCTGAGCCATATTTCTCTGAGGACTTCAAACAAAATATAGAATGATTCAGGTTGGAAAAGCCCTCCAAGGTCATCGAGCCCAAGCTGTGCCTGATCCCCACCTTATCACCAGCCCAGAGCACTGAGTGCCACGTCCAGGCATTCCTTGGACACCTCCAGGGCTGGGGACTCCAAACCTCCCCGGGCAGCCCCTTCCAACGAAACAAAAAAATGACCCCTGGAAGTGTCTGGGGAGCCAAGGTGGCAGCAGGCAGAAAGAAATGAATTCCGTGGCTGCCAGTGGGACCATTTGGAGTTTTGATTTATACTGTAGGTATTCCAGTCTGCAACAAAATGCTATTTTTAATGCTATTGTGGCTATTTTTAAATTTAAATAACACACAGGCCTGATCCAGTACCCCCTGCCTCCGTCTCATGGGTGAAACCTTCACTGGCAAAAAAAAACCCTCCACAGAGGCAAAAATTCCACTCCAAAGAGTGACAAAGACGTGAGCAAAAGTCTAAGTCTCGTTTCATTTCATCTTCAGCACAACGTTTGGAGGCACAGACGCCTCACCTGGAGAGATATTCCCAGAAATCACAGAATATTCTGACTTGGAAGGGACGCACAAGGATCATCAAGTCCAATTCTTAAGTAAATGGTCCATACGGGGATGGAACCCACAACCTTGGCATTATTAGCACCATGCTCTGACCAGCTGAGCCAATCCCAGGACTGGGATGGATCTGCCACCATCAGTGCCAGGGACATGTCCATGGCATGGGGGTCATGTCTTCATGTGCCTCTGGAGCTCTGTGGTTGGGTATGGGGATGGGTTTGTTGGGGTTTGGGATGGGTTTGTTAAGTCCTGGGATGGGTTTGTTGGGGTTGGGGATGGGTTGTTGGGGTTTGGGATTGGTTTGTTGGGTTTTGGGATGGGTTTGTTGGGGTTTGGGATGGGTTTGTTTAGTTCTGGGATGAGTCATTGGGTCTTGGGTTGAATTGGTTTAGTTCTGGGATGGGTTTGTTGCAGTTTGGGATGGGTTTGTTGGGGTTTGAAATCGGCTGTTCGGTTTTGGGATCAGAGCTCTGGTCTAAGGCAGGGAGCATCCCATGCCTGCAGAGGCGAAGGACACTTGGGGGAAGGCCTGCAAAGTGAGCTCCAGCTGTTCCAAGGATGGGTCTGAAGGCCTGGGAAGATGTTTAGACCAGTTTCTGAAGAAGAAACTGGGAAAGAGCAGGATTCAGACCCCTCTTTGTGCCAGCACCCTCCAAGGAGAGGGACCTCGCTCTGCCGTGCTGCAAGCGGGACATGACAGCGCCAGAGGGGTCACGGCTTCCCACCCCACCCCTGGAAAGGCCCAGTACCTCCAGTTTCCAGGTCTGCCGCACGTACTCCCGCACCATGTTGTCCCTCATGCTGTCGAAGACGCCGGGCTGGGGCTCCACCCCGCTGGGGCGGTTGCAGGGCTTGCGCAGGGGGCAGCAGAGCCCGTCGGCGTCCTTGGAGTAGAACTCGCAGAGCTCCTCGGGGCCGCAGTGGGCCTTGCCTCCCAGGATGGCGTAGGTGCCGTTGAGCTGGCGCTCGATGGGGTAGTGGTAGAACTGCAGGTCGCACACCATGGACAGCACGTAGCCGCCCAGGCTGCGCAGGCACTGCCGCAGCAGGAACAGCCCGTCCGCCATCCCCGCCAGCTTCAGGAGCTCCTCGGCCTCCGAGCGCGCGATGCTGCCGTAGTAGAAGGGCAGGTGGGCGGCGGCGTCCGGCATCTCCCCGCCCGGACTCACCGCGATGGCTCGCGCGCTGCTGGGGCTCGGCCTGGAAGGGAAAACTCGTCCCTGAAGCAGCATTTTGCAAAATGGTTCCGTTGGGGTTCAGAGTTTCCTGTTCCTGGGGTTCCGAGGTTCTCCCGCTGGCTCTCTGTGGGGTCATTTCAAACTCACAGCATCCCACATCCTGCTACCCCGCCCTAACTGGAGCTGGAAAATGTAAATAAAAATCCACCTGATCTTGATTTGAAGATCCCAAGCAACAGAGAATCCACTCGATCTTGATTTATAGATCCCAAGGAATAGAGAATGCACCTGATCTCATTTCAAGATCCCAAGCAATAGTCAATGCCCCAAATCCTACAGTAAATTCCTCCAGTGGTTAATTACCTTCACCATTAAAAATGTGCTCCTTAAATCCATCCTGACGTTTTTAGCCTTGACTTCCTACCATTTTCTCTCCAGCCCAGTTCACTGGAGCTGGAAAGTGCAAATAAAAATCCATCCCATCTTGATTTAAGGATCTGGAGCAATAGAGAACGCACCGAATCCTACAGTGAATTCCTCCAGTGGTAAATTACCTTCACTATTAAAAATGTGCTCCTTACGTCTAGAAGCTCCTCCACTGATTATCTGTGGGGTCATTCCAAACATCACAGCATCCCACAGGGATTCCTCCATCCCACCCTCACTGGAGCTGGAAAGTGTAAATAAAAATCCATCCAATCTTGATTTAAAGATCCCAAGCCATAGAGAATCCATCTGATCTCGATTTAAAGATCCCAAGCAAGAGAGAATTCCCCAAATCCTACAGTAAATTCCTCCAGTGGTTAATTACCTTCACCATTAAAAATGTGCTCCTTAAATCCATCCTGACGTTTTTAGCCTTGACTTCCTACCATTTTCTTTCCAGCCCAGTTCACAATCAAAGGAAATTCTTTGGCCTCTCAGAATAAATGAGTTTTGCCATGGAGGTCTAGAAGGCCAAAACCTTAAATGCACTGAGATTAAAACACGAGGTGGATATGAAATGTCTAAAACAACATTTAGATAAACAACTGCACGAAGCACAGCGAAAGGAGAGAAACCCAAGTGCTTCTGGGCAGACATCAACCATCAGTCAGCGGGAACAAGAAGAAACCTTCCTTGAATTGTTTTTTAAACAATCTGTGGAATTTTTCCCCACAATACCTGGCTCTGGCTGGTTCCTGATGCTCTGATCCCGTTGGCAGAGAGGGCCCTTCGTTGACCAAGTCCCTGCAGAGCCGAAGAGCTTTAGGGCTTGTCTCTGTACAGGGCTTGTATCTCTATCTTGAATCACCTAAAATGCCACCCAGAGGGTGTTGACAGAGCCCAATTTGCTGTAATCAATGGAAACATTATCGTAACCGGAGGGTCTCATTTGTTCCCCCGAGCCTGAACTTTGGGGTTGCTCCTGCGCAGACGATGACCCCAAAAAGATCAGAGAGATTTTCTCCATCCGCCCCTCCTGCAAACGCGTCACTCACGTGAGGAGTACAAAAAATATCAGATTTTGGGGCAGCACGCTGGGTATTTGCCCTGATTCTTCCCTATCTGACTCTTATTTCTGGACATGGTGGGAGAAGTCGCTTCCCCGTGGGCCGCGCCCGCTGCTGTGGCCTCTGCTCCCAGACAGTGGCCGGAACTGTGCCTGGGCACGTGGTCAGCTGTGCCCTGGTGGTCAGCCCTGCCCTGGTGGTCAGCCCTGCCCTGGCTCCCTCTCAGCAGCACGGGGCTGCCTCCTGCCATCCCCTGGGATCGCTGGGGCTGGGAAGGGCTGGGACAGGCTTGGCTGGATCTCTGTGTTGGACAGGGCTCAGGAGGAACCGTTCTGCCCTGTGCATCCTGCCCTGCTCAGCCCTCAGCAGCAAAGGCCTGCCAGGAGCTGGATTTATGGCAACCAGAGCCTCCTCTACCAGTTTGTTGTCCCCATGAAGCCTCGAAATCCCCCTGATGAGAACAGGAAGGGAGAGCAGAGAGGAGGCGTCTCAGCCGAGGCAGGAAACCACAACAGGAAGCGTCAGTGGTTCACAGCCAGGGTGAGGGACCAGCAGAAACCGTCCCAGGCACAGCTCGGATCAGCCCAAACTGTGAAGGCCCCATCACCAAATCCACCAAATGGAGCAAAGGGAGGTCTTGGCAGAGCTGCCAGTCTGGAACGTGGAGGTGAATGGGAGCACCCTGAGGCACAAACCCAAACTGGGGTTGGTGCTTGGGACCAAAGCAAAGCCTCCTAATCCCCTGATGCCTCCAGGCATCAAAGCCCAGACTGGTTCCCAGAGATGGTTCTCCAGGTTCAGCTCCTGGCTGCCAGCTCTGCCCAACCTCAGCCTGCTCCCAGGGGAGGGAAAAATCCCAGGAAAATGGGCTGAAGGAGGTGAGCAGTGAGGATGGCAGCTCTTGGGTTTAGCTGCAATCAGGTTCATGAGTCACGTTCATGAGGAAGAGGAAATGCTGAGTGGGCAGGGGGAGGTCGATGGCCTCCTCTGTGAGCTGCTGGTTTCCACTGGCATAAACAGCCATGAGATCTGCACCCAGACCTGCTGAATCCCTCCTCGGGAAAGTCCGGGAGCAGAACATCACAGCAAATGGAACACCTTTGTCAGCAGCTCAGCCAGGTGAAAATGAGAGGGCAGAAGCCATTGATGACATCCGAGCCCTCACAGAATTTCCAGCTGCCCACACAGGGTGCTCTGTTACAAACAGGTTGTTTTCCTCTCCAAACATGGAGCTGGGAGTGAAGAAACCCTCTCAGAGACAGGAGAGGGACCCAGGGCTCAGAGGTTGGGTCAGGCCTTGCTGCCACAGATGAGCCCTGGCAGGAAATTACTCTGCTGAGAAAAACCTTCCCAGTCCCCAGACACGAGGGAAAGTCACCTGCTGAAGCCTGAGAAGAGATCTGAACAGGGAGATTTATAATCCCTCTAAAGCTCTTACTTTTAAATGTTTGTCCTGCTGTCCTGGCTGTTTCTATTGCACCAGGTCAGGGTCTCCTCTAATTCCTCTTCTGAACTCCAGCTCTGTTCCTTGGCACCACCTCTGGGTGGACCTGAGCAACCCTGAGCAACCTCAACAAATCTGCTTGAACTTTGTTCTGCCACGCTCTCAGATGCAGCCAAAGATGAGAACCAATTTCACGGACCAACACCTGAAAGAACCTGTGCAAGGGACCCTCCACCATTGTTCATTTCCATTACCAGGAATTAAATAATGAATTAAATAATTAAGCTCATTTTCCCAGCTTAACCTGTGTCCCGTGGGCTGCAGGTGCTGGGTGTTCCCTTGGGTTTGGGTGCTCCCACAGGTTGGGCACAGGGAGCAGGGCTGGAAGCCCAGGGCTCCTCTGGTGATGGCCACATTGGCAAGCTGGTGTCATGACGTGAAGGTGCACCCAAAAAAACAACTCCCACGTGAAATCAGTCGGGTCTGGGCCTCAAGACACAGGAAAGGCAAGCAGGAAGCCCTGGAGATGTCACTCAGATCTATTTATAGCTGGCCACTCATTTTCACTCAGATCAGACAAGAACCAACAGGAATTGGTTTGATTTTACAATTTCCCAGAACAGCACTTGGTGCAAATCCGGGCCAGTTGCCGAGAGCAGGGGGTTGCAGTGGTGAAACTGGAGGCAGCACTGGCAAGGTTCAGCATCCTGTTAGGACCGTGTTTTCTGTCTCATTGTCCTGGCAGCAATGATCCCACACAGCACAAATAACCCCTGATAACACAGCCCGGGTTTGGGATCGCTCTGGGGTCATTCCTGGTGGGCAGGGGACAGCCCAGGTTTGGGATTGCTCTGGGGTCATTCCTGGTGGGCAGGGGACAGCCCAGGTTTGGGATTGCTCTGGGGTCATTCCTGATGGGCAGGGCACAGCCCAGTTTGGGATTGCTCCAGGGTGGGTTCTGATGGGCAGGGGACAACCTGGTTTGGGATTGCTCCGGGGTTGTTCCTGATGGGCAGGGAACAGCCTGGCTTTGGAATTGCTCTGGAGTCATTCCTGATGGGCAGAGGAACAGCTCAGGTTTGGGACTACTCCAGAGTTGTTCCTAATGGACAGAGAACAGCCCGGATTTGGGATTGCTCTGGGGTCATTCCTGATGGACAGAGAACAGCCCGGATTTGGGATTGCTCTGGGGTCATTCCTGATGGACAGAGAACAGCTCAGGTTTGGGACTACTCCAGAGTTGTTCCTAATGGACAGAGAACAGCCCGGATTTGGGATTGCTCTGGGGTCATTCCTGATGGACAGAGAATTCCTGATGGACAGAGGAACAGCCCAGTTTGGGATTGCCCCAGAGTGGGTTCTGATGGGCGGAGGATGGACCAGGTTTGGGATTGCCCATCCTGCAGCAGCACCACAGGTGGAGGCAGGGCTGGGGTGTGGGGCACCAGCTCTGTCCTGAGCTCCCCCAGTCTCTGCTGCCTCCTTGTCCCCTCCTGATGTCACATGGCCACAAAGCTTCTTCCTGTGGTGGGGTGCCTGGACCCACCTGCATTTACTGCCGGAATAAATGCACTTTGTTCGGTGCTGTTTACTCCAGAGGTGATGGGCATGGCCAGGGACCTTCTGCCTGTCCCTCACCCCTTCCCTGCATTTCATCCTCTTGTTCCTGATTTATGGGTGAAGATCAGAAAGGCTGGAAAACGCCTGCAGTGTCCAAGTTGCCTTTCCAGGTCGTTCATCCCAGGACTGGCTGGGACTGTGCAAGAGGAGGAACTGAGGAGCTGATTCCTGGGGGATTCCTGGGCTTGTTTGGGTTTTTTTTTTTAAATCTTAAACAACAGAAAACTTGCCATAATTTTGATTTAACTTGCAACAGCTTTGATTCAATGCAGCCTTCCTCAGTTCAAAGAAAAACCTGAAAAACTTCACTTTGCCTTGACCTGGCTGCATTCTTCTAATTATTGTTTAATTATTTATGCACCCCGTGGCAGCTCTTCCCAAGATTTAGGAGCACTCACATTCCTGGAGCTGCTGTTCTGCCCTCCCTGCTGGCTGCTCATTAAGCCTCAGCTGCTCGGCTCTTGATTAACCCTGGAGCTGTGTGGGAGGGGGAGTTTGTGAGAGCAGAGCCCGTTTGTGTTTGTGTCACAAACACGGGCTGCAAGTGCAGATAACGATCTGCTCTCCTGCTCAGGGAGCCTCACTGACTCACAGCTGCCCGAAATGGGTGAGTTTACAGTAAATCCGCAGGAAAACCTCCCTGAATGCCACCAAGGACCCGGTCTGCTCTTGCTGGCCCCGAGCCAAGCTGAGCCTTCAGTGCCCCAGCGCTGCCCGGTGCAGAAACGCTCCATAAAAAATCACCAGGGGTGGAAAAGACCTCCAAGATCGAGTCCAACCTTCGACCCAACACCATCCTGTCACCTAAACCCCAGCACTGAGTGCCACGGCCAAGTGTTTCTTGAACACCTCCAGGGTGTTCCACCACTTCCCAGGGCAGCCCGGTCCAGTGCTGGGCACCTCTTTCCATGAAGAAATCCTTCCTGATGTCCTCCTCCCGCTCTGAAGTGAAATGTGGGAGCCATTTGGCCCCAGGGACAATCCCCAGGCCTTTTCAGAAGGAAAAATGTTGAATTCCACCACACTTGCAAGGCCCACGGAGGGACCTGGTGATGCGTGAAGGCTCCTGACAGCGGCAGGACCGGGGAGAAGCTGCTGCTGGGGAGCTCAGTGCCCCTCCACCCCCTTCTAAATCCCTCCCAGAGACCTCGTGCCACCCCAGCGTCAGCAGAGATCCCAAACAGAGGGGATGGTTCTGCTCAGGTGCTTGTGAGTCCCAGAGAAAGGGAGGCTCGGGGAGGAGCCTTCTCCCTTCTCCAAGTCCCGGACAGGAGGGTGCAGCCAGGTGGGGTCAGTCATTTCCCCCGGGCGGAATGATGGGACGAGAGGAAACAGCCTCAAGCTGTGCCAGGGGAGGCTCAGACCGAATACTTGGAGCGGGGTTACAAAGCCCTGGCACAGCTGCCCAGGGCAGTGGTGGAGTCCCCATCCCTGGAGGGATTTAAGAGATGCGGCCCTTGGGGACAGGGTCAGTGGGGGCTTTCCCGGTGCTGGGTTTACCCTTGGATTAAAGGACCTTAAAGGTCTTTTCCAGCCTCAGCAATGCTGTGGTTCAGCCACACGGGTGGACCCAGCCCGTGCTGGCCCGGTCAGGGCTGACGGGTTTGCTGTCACTCCCCAGCCAGGAGCTGAGCGGCACAGGCTGCCCCGGCTGCCCCGGCTCTCTTCAACATTTGCTGCCACGAGTCGGTGCCGGTGGTGGGTGCTGGAGGGGTCACAGTGCTCACAGAGCCCTTCCCGACACTCTGTCCCCTCTGCCCCGTGTCCCCTCTGCCCCGTGCCACCTCTGCCTCATGTCCCCTCTGCCCCGTGCCACCTCTGCCTCATGTCCCCTCTGCCCCGTGCCACCTCTGCCTCATGTCCCCTCTGCCCCGTGCCACCTCTGCCTCATGTCCCCTCTGCCCCGTGCCACCTCTGCCTCATGTCCCCTCTGCCCCGTGCCACCTCTGCCTCATGTCCCCTCTGCCCCGTGCCACCTCTGCCTCATGTCCCCTCTGCCCCGTGCCACCTCTGCCTCATGTCCCCTCTGCCCCGTGCCACCTCTGCCTCATGTCCCCTCTGCCCCGTGCCACCTCTGCCTCATGTCCCCTCTGCCCCGTGCCACCTCTGCCTCATGTCCCCTCTGCCCCGTGCCACCTCTGCCTCATGTCCCCTCTGCCCCGTGCCACCTCTGCCTCATGTCCCCTCTGCCCCGTGCCACCTCTGCCTCATGTCCCCTCTGCCCCGTGCCACCTCTGCCTCATGTCCCCTCTGCCCCGTGCCACCTCTGCCTCATGTCCCCTCTGCCCCGTGCCACCTCTGCCTCATGTCCCCTCTGCCCCGTGCCACCTCTGCCTCATGTCCCCTCTGCCCCGTGCCACCTCTGCCTCATGTCCCCTCTGCCCCGTGCCACCTCTGCCTCATGTCCCCTCTGCCCCGTGCCACCTCTGCCTCATGTCCCCTCTGCCCCGTGCCACCTCTGCCTCATGTCCCCTCTGCCCCGTGCCACCTCTGCCTCATGTCCCCTCTGCCCCGTGCCACCTCTGCCCCGTGCCACCTCTGCCCTGTGTCCCCTCTGCCCCATGCCACCTCTGCTCCCACCTCCCAGATCCTCCCTCCTGCTCTGCTCTGACTCGGCCACTCGGACTCTGCCCCAGCTGAGGATGCTCCTCCTGCCCCAAAGGCAGGAGCGGTGCAGCAGAGCATGGAAAACCCGTGCCGGGTGGGTTTGGTGCCCTCAGATGGCACCGAAGGCCTGGGCTCCTCCAGATCCTGCTGGGGGTTTTTCCTCTCGGGGTTATTTGTTAATGAGCGATTTGCTCCGGGAGCAGGGGAGGGGAGGGGGCTGGGGAGGGACACGGCCACCTGCACTGGGGCTGCTGGGGACAGCTCTGTGCCTGCTCGCCTCAGCCTGGCTTCCTCTAATGGCTGGCACTGCCAGAAAGCAGCTTTTTGCTTCCCAGAAAGCGGTTTTTTGCTTCCCAGAGTGCAGCTTTTTGGTTCCCAGAGTGCAGCTTTTCACTTCCCAGAAAGCGGTTTTTTGCTTCCCAGAGTGCAGCTTTTTGGTTCCCAGAGTGCAGCTTTTCACTTCCCAGAAAGCGGTTTTTTGCTGTCACCCTGCTTCCTCTGCCTTTTCCCAGCTGCCTCAGCTGCCTCCCCACAGGAGCTGGGACAGGAATTGCTGTGGGGCCACGGCCCCCAGAGGAGGTCACACAGGCAGAGAGCAGCTCACACAGCACCAGGAGGTGCCTGGAAGGTGCAGGTGCTGTGTGAATCCTTCTGGACTGGCACAAACTCTGCTCCTATTCCCCTGTGCTCGTGTCTGTGGGGTCCCACTGCTCTTTTTAGCAGAGAAAGAACCTGTCTCTGATAAAACTGGGTTGTCTGGGTGTTCTCTGGGTGGGAATGTGGGTGGAGAGGCACATCCAGGCATGGGGGTCTCTGGTCTCCCTGGCACAGAGCAAGTGGCTGTTCCTGGGTGACTTTGCACTGGGCCACAGAGCCGACTCCAGTTCTGCCACCACTTGCAGGGGTTGAGCCAAAATTCTTGGCCCTTTCCTTAAAATAAAACAGGGTATCAGTTCCTTATCTCCTCTGAAAAGGTCCCTGGACATTTATTTATCCCAGGTAGAAGCCTGGCAGCCCCTGATAGATCAGAATGTAAAGTACAACATTTTTCCTAGAGAATCGTATTTTTCCCAAAATTCTGCAGTGACGGGCACAGAAAATTGAACCGAGTGTGGTTGTTGGTCCCAACTCCAGCTGACACCAGTATTCCGGGCACACCCAGAGGTGCAGACTGGCACAAGCGCCCTGATCCCTGTGTCCTGCACAGGGAAGAGCTCTGCCAGAGGCTTCAGGGACTGGCTTAGAGCAGGGGCAGGAGCCCTTGGAGCTGCCCCTGGAAGTGGTTTGTAGAAGCATCTTCTCCCAAGCCAGATGTCCCTGGTGAGCAGCTTCCCTGTGGAGCAGGAGGGTGCTGGGCCCAGGGTGGCACTGCTGGGACACTTCTGTGTGAAGCCGGGTCCCTGGGCTGTCCTCAGGCAGCCCGTGCTCCTCTGCTGGCTGTGGATTCAGCTGGGCAGGCTGTGAACTCACCCTGCTGAGCCTTTGTGGAGCCCCTGGAAACACTCCTGGCTCCAGAGCCATTGATCCTGAACGGTTTTTAATGAGGGGCTGCGGCGCGGAGTTAAACACAACCCCCCCGTTTCCTGCCCGTGCTCCTGGGGCTCAGAACTCTGGCTCTCAACAAATCATGCCAGGAGCTTTGTCCTGGGGCTGGGAGAGCCCGGAGCTCATCCCTGCCACCAAAGTGTTGACAACAAATGGGGAGCAGTCAGAAATCCAGCAGATCCTCTGGCTTTGGGATCGAGCAGGAGCCAAGGACAGGAATCTGCAGCAGTTTGTGCACGAGTTGGAGGAGAAGGGCTCTGATTTTTTTTCCTTTGCCTCTCCTTGGCCTCCCTGCATCACCTTTTGCTGAAATAACAACCTCAGGGGCCTGGAGATTGACCCCTGCCAGTGCAGAGGGTTTGGGGAGTGTCGGACTGCAGGAAGATTCAGTGAGGTATTTACGTGAGGGACTGAGGAGGAGCTTGTGGCTGAGCCCGTTCCTTGGCTACTTCACTCCTTGCTTACTCCTCCAAGTAGCCCGGCCCTCACCACGGTGTAGGAAAGGGGACACAGAGCACTTTGAGAGCACTGGAAATAAATTTATCCCGGCCTGCACTGGTTTGAGCCCTCCTGAAGGTGCCGAGCAGGTTCTGAGCTGCCCTGAGCACCGGGCCCTCCTCGGCCCTGCCCCGCTCCCTGCTCCAGGTGCCGGAGGGGCTCTCAGCTCGATTTCCAACCACAAGTGACGGTGGCTTCGGTGCACGAACAGCTGCGCTCTCGCCTCGCCTCTGCCGTTTAAAAATAAAGGCAACACAGGCGTGGAGTTGTCGGCATGGCTGGGTTTCCGTCCTTCACTGGTTCTGCCTTAACTTCGTTCTGAGGGGAAATGGTTTCTGTGTCTCCCTGACATCTCCCTGCTGAGCACAGGCTCTGTCCTGGCTTTGCGTGGTGGTGGTGCCAGGATGATTTTTAGCCCTTTTTTTATATATACCCCTTTTATGTACCTTTCCCATAGTTTTATGTATTTTTAGTGCTTTTAGCCCACGTACTTGTAACTCTTTAAGTCTGATAACTTGGCTAGACCCAATATTCCGTTAAGCCGGGAAACCAAACATCCTGGAAGCTTCACAGTTAGAGGTGAGAAAGAGCCAGACACCAAGGTCCTCTCTAGAACACATCCTGTAAACCCAGATAGGCCCATCCAGGGGGAAGGTTCCTCGGACAAGGGGTTCACTCGAGCCTCTCTCTTTGGGGAATCCTTGCTAGATCTGCTAATTTGCCAGGCCTAAAATGAATCCTTGCTAGATCTGCTAATTTGCCAGGCCTATAATTGTGTGTCCATTTTCGGTGTGTGGGGCGGCACATTCCACCTGGATGTGGTGCACCTAAGGATCCTTAAATAAATACCGAGGTAAAAACCCTTTTTCCCCTCTAAACGAGTTTGGCTTTTGGTTTTAAGACCAGGAAAAGGCAACAGTGGGTGCTGCCAGACGTGGATGGTTCTGTCCAAACCCACCTCCCTTCTCCTCTGCCTGCTTCCCGAGGTGGATTTTTAAGGCATTCTCACTCTGGACAGCATCTCTGTGCAGATGTGGCATTTTGGACATTTCTGGTTCGAAGTTTTCCTCTGGAGCCACCCCCACAGCTCTGCAAGTCCCTCCTGGAGAGGAGGATTGAAACAGGGAATCACAGAACCATGGAATGGTTTGGGTTGGGAGGGACCTTAAAGCCCATCCAGTGCCACCCCTGCCATGGGCAGGGACACCTTCCACTGTCCCAGGCTGCTCCAAGCCCCGTCCAGCCTGGCCTTGGGCACTGCCAGGGATCCAGGGGCAGCCACAGCTGCTCTGGACACCCTGTGCCAGGGCCTCAGCACCTTCTGAGTAAGGAATTTCTCCCCATTATCCACCCCAAACCCAGCAGTTGCCACCCAAACCAGCACCGAGCTCGCTGTGCTGCTGCTGTGTCGGTGCCACGTGTTGGTCACCTCAGCTTGGACCACACAAAGGCTTCCCTGAGCCCTGAGCTGCCCCAGACCTGCCCACTGGACAGGGGGCTGTGCCTGGGGCAGTGCCAGGTGGAAGTTCCAGCTCCCCCAGACCGCTGTGGTCTCTGAACATCTGCAGCAGATGTTGGAGCTGCTCCATCCTCCCCTTCCAGTGGGGCACGGCAGCTCCTGTGCTCTGGGAGTGCCTGGAACAGGGACACAGCCCTCTGCAGCCCAGCTGGAGGGGCCTTGGGCAGGTTATGAATGTGGAAATACAGAAATATCCAGCTCTGGAGCTGGCTGAGACACCAAAGCAGCTTCTCTGTGCTTGCAGTGCCGGGGCTCTGCTGGCTGTGAGCCACAGGGCTTCTCACTCTTTGAAAGCCCAGGTGAAGGGGCCACCAGCAGCTCCCAGCACCACAAAATGAACGTGTTGGGTTCATTTTTATAGTCAGAATATTCCTGTGGGCACAGAGGGTGCAAGCTGCTGCCAAGTGGGGAAGAGCTGGAGGAGCCCTGGGTGCTCTCGCCGCTCCTCAGACACAGCAAGAGGAGTTCAGTCTGCACAGACCAGACCTGAACGCTCCCTGCAGTTTAAAAATTAGAGAATAAAACAAACACCACCCCTGGGGCTCAGTCCCACGATCCCAGCATGTTGGTGAGGTTGAAGTGAGTTATTTTCGGGAGTGATTTGAGCCTCAAAGTGTTGGAAACGTGACAAGTTCAGGAGAGAGCAGTGGAAGAGATGAGGGGCCTGGCTGGGCTGATTGATGGGCTCAGCCCTGGGGAATGGAGACAAACATTAATTGTTGGCCAAGAGTGGTGGGGGAACATCTGAGAGCGAAGGAGAAGCATCTGAGGAGCACAAGTTTCTCTCAGAGAGGGAAAACTGGTTTGGATGTGCTGATAAAATGATACAGGGATAAAGCAGAAGGAATTATTCAGTGGAAAGGAAGTCTGGGCATCAAGAAACATTTCCAAGCAAGAAGATTCATGAGGATGTGGGACAGGGGGAGAGTGGAAGTCCCATTGGCAGGCAGTGGCTCAGGGAATGGGAACAATCCTCCGCAGGCAGGAAGAACCCGGGGTGAGCTCACAGGACTTTCCCGTATCTAATTCCTGCAGTCCGGAGTTCCATTAGGGAAAATCCTATTTTCAGTGTCTTTCTGGGGCCAGGGTGATTTCCAGTTCCGTCAGTCTTTCGTGGAAAACTGAAGAACACCAAACACAGGAGGCTTTTGCTCGTGCTGGTGACATTTTTGGTGGTGTTTTTGTGTGCAAGGAGAGTGAAGCCCTCCCCTTGCACAGCAGTAAATATTCCCTGGCACATTTTTATAACTCAGTGATCAGGACCGAGGTGAAAAAATAACTCATTCTGCACGGTCTGGTGAGTTCCTGGTGTTTGTCCTTCCTGTGCTCTCAAGGGGAGGTTGCACTGCCCGTGCTCAGGCTGTTCTCACATGGGCACAATCCACCTCTCCCTTCCCTTTTCCACCCAGGAAAAATATCCCTGAGGTGACCTTGCAGCTGAACACCCCGTGGCAAGCTGAAACCAGCATTTCCCTCTTGGAAGGGACACTGGAAGGAGCAGAAAGAGTTAATGATGCCCCACAGAAAACCTTTGGGGCCCTCGTGCTCTGCTCCCCCACCCAGCTGGACCTGGGGGACAGCGAAACCCATGGATGCAAATTTCCAGGGAGAACAGTGTGGTCAGAGGAGCAGGGATTGATGCTGGGATCCCTCCAGGATGTGGGGGATGTTCCTGGCGGTGTTTTGGGGCGCTGAGAGCGGAGTTCTTATTTCCCCCACAGCCACTTCATAGGGCCAGCAGCTTTCATTCGGCACTTCCAGCAGAGCCGGGGTGGAAATCCCTCCACATCCCAGGGACTGCGGGGCCCTGGCAGCTGAGCAGGGCCCGTCCTGCCCTGCTTGGGCCCGGCTGGGTTCCCAGAAGGGCCTGGAGCCGTTCAACCCCCGTGACGGGATTGTGGGGAGGTGCAGACAGCACCGAGCACCCCTGAGCGTCCTGCCCGTCCCTCTGGCATCCCCTGCCCCGTTCTGCTGTGGCTGTGGGGCTTTTCTCCACACTCTCGTCTGCCTCCGCAGCCAAATGACGTTCCCTGGGGCAGGATTTGCTGGATGCTTTCCCAGCTCAGCCACAGCTCCGAGTCTGTGCCCAGTCTGCCCAGTTTGGCTCTGGCAGGAGCCTCTGCCATCCCTCCCCCTCTGTCCTGGAGGTGACAACGAGAGCAGGACCTCGATACAGAAACTGGGAGACGCTTTCCCACTGGTTTATGGACGTGTGCTCAGCCTCACGCTCCTCCCTGGGGCTGCATTAATAAAACAAAGCTCTGCTCGTGATATTTTGTTTCTGCTGGGTGCTCCTACCTCTGCTCCGGAGCTCTGGGCCTGAAAGATCAGAACCCCAGACAAAAACTGCGGGGCAAGCCACACATGGATGTGTTCACAAGCAATCTGCTGGATCTGC
Organism: Eulacestoma nigropectus; assembly: GCA_013397775.1. Lineage (NCBI taxonomy): Eukaryota > Metazoa > Chordata > Aves > Passeriformes > Eulacestoma > Eulacestoma nigropectus. The sequence continues at coordinate 931,866 of VZTE01004262.1, read as the reverse complement.
ACAAACATCTGACAGGAACAGCCACGGTTTTCACTGTAAAACCCAGCACTTTCCACTTGCCCTGCAGATCTCAACGACAGATTCGGGTGTGATCTGCGTCAGGGCGCTCAGTGCTGCCTGCACCTCTCCCAAATCGAGTTATAAGGGTTCACGCTGCTTCAGAGACCAGCACCGGGGGTTTTATAGTGAGATGGAGAACAGGAGAGCCAAAAACCTGAATAATCTGTCCTTCCCTGGCCCAACCTGGCACACCTGAGTTACTTCAGAGGCTCTGGCTGAGGGATGGTTTAGAAGCTTTCCAGAGGCACAGACCAGTTGGTTTTGTAAGAGACTTTAAGGGTTTAAAATACTCAGCCCCTGGGGTCTTTTTGGCCAAAATAAGAGAGAACCTGGGGGAAACGTGGCGGTGTTGGGCATCTTGGAGGCAGAAGGACTTTCTGTGAGATCTGAGCTCGGGGTTGGAGTCAATCACTGAGAGATGCTGGGGCTGGGGTCTCTCCCAGCTCTGTCTCTGCCTGTCTTTTCTGTCCAGTCCATTCCTGACAGGCAGAAACATTTCTGGAGTGCTGGGAGAGAGCGACTGGTTTGGGTGAAATCATCATGAAAGAAGGTTTGAGGCTTCACTGATTTTCTGCAGGTGCTGGGGTACTCCTGGTGTAGTTGGTGGGTGAAATAACCCCAGAAATGGCGTTTTGGCCGCTCAGGGATTTCTGCTTGGCAGTTTTCTCATCCAGTGCTGCCCAACCCAGCCCCGGGGCAGATCCCAGAGTGTCCCATTCACTCCATCCCATCCACTCCAAGCCCTTGCCAAAGCCCCAGGTGGGGGAACTGGGAGGCTCAAGGTTGTGCTTTGGGATTTAACTCTTGCAACAGAGGATTTTCTGAGCATCCCAGAATATCCTGAGCTGGGAGGGACCCACAGGGATCATCAGTCCAACCCCTGGCCCTGCACAGACACCCCAACAATCCCACCCTGGGCATCCCTGGCAGCGCTGTCCAAACGCTCCTGGAGCTCTGGCAGCCTTGGGGCCGGGACCATTCCCTGGGGAGCCTGGGCAGTGCCCAGCACCCTCGGGGGGAGGAACCTTTCCCTGAGCTCCATGCCAAGCCCTGACACAGCTCCAGCTGTTCCCTGGATGTGTCCAGGAAAGATTTTAAATTGCTCCTGTCTGCTCTGTGAGCCCAGAGCCCCCCTGGAACAGCGGGAGTGATCCTCCCAAAAGGATTTCCCTGTTCCCTGTCCCGTCCAAGGCTTGACCCCCGGTTTTGTCCAGGCTGAGGAGAGCTTTGCTCCTTGCAAAGGCGCTGCTGGTGCTCTGCCCCCGTGGGCCACGTCGGTTCTGGATTTCGGGGCAGCTGAGGGGTGACCCTGATGATCCCTGTCCTGAGGGTGAGGATGATGAGGGAGGCAGAGGAGCTCCCAGCAACGGGCTGGAGTTTTCCCCGGTAAAACACTCGTGTTTGCATTGTTCTGCCCCCAGGGAGCACATTCCAGCTCTAGGAATCTGGGATCTAGGGTGGGCCTTGAAGGAGCAATCACTTTGTCACCTTTACACCTCCTCTGTTACGGCCAGCGAGGCTCGGAACTGAAGTTCTTGTGCTGTTTTAAAATCCCGTGGGATTTTCAGAAAAACCTGGCGTTACCTGAAGCCCCTTTCCCCATTTCTTGTGCCTAAATCTGTTTGAGTTCTGAGCTCCCTGCAGGAATTTTGTGTTGTCTCATCCCCTCAGGGGCACCCAGGAGGTGAAGTCGTTGCTTTGCCGTGAGCTTTGGGCTCATTCAGAATAAAAAGAATAAAGAGAATAAAATAAAAGAATAAAAAGACCGCGGGTGTCTCCCAAGGTTCTGGTGACAAAGTTTCAAATTTTTCAGCATTTATCCTGTGGGATTTAGGTGCGTCTGTCCCTGCTGAAGGAATTCTGTCACTGAGGGACACCTGGGTCCTGCTGGGAGCCAAAGAATGGCTGGAGAGGCTTCAGTTCTATCAAAGCAGGGCTTGGCTAAGCTTGACTTGAACTGGGAGATGCTGGAATGCTCAACCCCAGCAGTCAGGAGCAGTCTGAGGTCCTGCTTCCCCTGGAAATGTCCTGTTAGGTTGGGAATTGAGGTTCCCCTTTGGTTCTTGCTGCTCCCAGGGCGGTGGGGGACGGCTCCTGGATTGCCCAGGGAATGTCTGACACCCCAGGAAACGCCTTCCCAGCTCTGTGGAGAAGAGCCGGAGCAATGGAAACCTGGACTGATGGAGCCTGCACTGGAATCTCCTGGCTGGAAGGTCAGAAAGCGGAAAATGGAAACAGAAAGTTTCAGAGCAGCGAAGTTTATTGAGCATCAGATGCTCTGGTTGGAGTTTTGAAAGAGGAAAGATGAACCTAAGGCTGAAATCGAACCTGCAACGAGGAGAGGAATTCTGCAGGATCCAGCTGAGGGCCCAAAATCCCACGTGAGGAATGTCCTGCTGGTGGGTGATGCTCTGGAAAGGTCTCCATGGGAATGGGAGCTCAAACTTTGCCTGAGCAGTGCTGGAGCGTTATTTCAAGGCAGAGGGAGACCATTCCTGCCTTAGTCTGTGTTCTGGGGATTAAACGGGAATTCTGACTGGGCAGGATTGCAGGGTGGCCAGAGGAAATTCCTGAAGAGGAAATTCCTGAAGAGGAAATTTCTGAAGAGGAAAACGAAGACATCTGGGAAGTGAAAGGGTTGGACATCGGCTCTGGTCGTGCAAGAAACCCTCATCTGTGCGGGGTCAGGACAGCCCTGCACGTGAGGGGCAGTGGGAATTGGCTCCCACATTCCCTGAGTGTGGCAATGCTCCCCTCACTGGCAGCCTGGCGTCTCTATTTTCCGAGTAGAAAGCTGATTTTCTGAGGCAGAAATAAAGGGGCAGATCTGCCCAGGCCATTTTGTTTATTTTCAATTATGACAGCGAAGGGGTTTTGTTGCAATGATTTGGGTGGGATGTGGGGAAATTGAGTTATTTTGGACTGGTTCGTGTTTTATCCTTGCTGCCTCCCTCACTGAGGCTGGAATTTGATCCCTGGCTCTGTTTGGAGTTTGTGGGAGCTGCCCATGGCCCCCACGGCCCCCTGGGATCTGCCCCATGTTCTGGGCTCTCTCTGCTGTGCCCGTTCAATTCCACACCCAGCAGAGCCTCTCCTGGCATCTCTGGGACACTACAAGGCTAAATCAGCACATTCAGGGATCAAAGCTGTGCTTAAAAATGCACATTCCTGCTCTAAAGACTAAGCAATAGACTTCCAGCTTATATTTCAGTATAATAAATATAA
>VZTE01004262.1:893050-906426 GCA_013397775.1 Eulacestoma nigropectus | reverse complement strand
GATTGGGATGGGATGGGATGGGATGGGATGGGATGGGATGGGATGGGGAGCTGGATCCATCTATGGGGAAAGGAGTTGGATCCACTTCTGGGGAGGGGAGCTGGATCCATCTGTGGAAAGAGGAGCTGGATCCACTTGTGAGGAGAGGCGCTGGATCCAGCCGTAGGGAAAGGGAGCTGGATTCACCCATGGGAAAGGGAGCTGGATCTGCTCGTGGGGAGAAGAGCAGGATTCACTTGTGGGGAGAGGAGCTGGATCCATCCTTGCTGGATCCACCCATGGGAAAGGGAGCTGGATCTGCCCCACTGCTGCTGGCAGAGCCCTAATGCTGGCCTGGGGAGGGACTGGGGGAGCAGGTGGAGACACCTCCAGCTCTGCTCCTGCCCAGCTCCTCCCGCTCCCCTGGCCGGGGTTTCTGTCAGCCCCCAAGGAAAGGAAAGGAGGTGTTTTGCTCTTGGGTGTTGCACTCTGTGACTTCTGGCAGAACTCAGAGCAGCGGGGTCAGTGCAAGGCCAGAGCTGTGACGGGCTTGGGAAGGACGGAGCTGTGGTGGCAGCAGGGGGTGGTTCCCTTGCGGGGAGCACATCCTCGGGAGAGCAGAGGTTTTGCTGGGAGGAGCGGTGTGTGCCTGGTCCTGGCGTGTCCAGGGGTGGAGGGCGGTGCTGGAGCACCCAGACCCTCTGCCCAGCCGAGTCTGGACAGGAACGTGCTGCTGGAGGAGCAGGGTCGGTTCGTACACATCTTCTGGAGTGTGTTCGCGCCCATCTCGCGTGCCGGTGTCTGAAGGACTCGAGCTTGAACAGAGTCACGCTCGGGGACTGCGAGGACAGGGGACTGTGGGTCTCTGGTCCATGGCTTTGTGCTTTTGCACCTGGTTTCATTCCAGGTTAGGAGGGAAGGGGCTGGAAAATTGGGTTGAGGGGGGAGAGCCTCGAGCCCAGCCTGGAGTACAAACAACACTCACAGACAGCAAGGGGGAGTTAAACTGATGGATGGTGATATTTGGATTATTCCTTAGGAAGCAGTGTGAGCGCTGCCAGCAGGCACCAGAGGTGAGAGGAGCGAGCTCTGGAGTAGGGGATTTATCCGTGCGAGGTGTTCAAACCTTGGCAGTGCCACGCAGCCGTAACCCTGCACCCCTCGTGTGCCCAGACCAACCCTGGCAGGGCCGCAGCCGGTGACGTTCCCGGGCTGGTGAGCAGGGCAGGCTGTGCTGACGAGGGCCCTGAGCTGGCTGGAGAAGCAGAGCTGGGAACGGGGACAAAAGTGGCTGGAGCCCCTCAGTGTCCCGGGCAGGCAGCAGCAGGAGAGCAGCCAGCCCCAGCCGGGAGCTGGGCACGTTCTCCAGGCAGGTTGGGATCTGAAGGACACCCAGCTCCTGCTGCTGCTCTCCACAGGCTCTGGCAGTGCCTGGGGGGCTGCTCCGGGCCCCCCGTGCCCGTCGGTTCATGCCCTGCTCCATGTGCAGCCCCGCCGGGACGTGCTGGGATCGGCCCCATCGCTGCTCCCAGCACCGGGATCCCCCCTTGGCACAGCCCCCGCTCCAGGGGGTGACACAGCTCCACTAAACCCGGGATTAACAGGAACTGACCGGTGCTCCCCTAGAGCAGACCCTGAGCAGCTCTGGGGCTGGGGCCCAGCCCGTGGTGTTGGTGGGATGTGGTGCCATGGGGTGGATGTGGAGTGCTGGGAGCACCACGCCAGGACTGCAGCCTGTCCCTGTCCCTGTCCCTCTCCTGTCCCTGTCCCAGCCCCTGTCCCTGCCCTGTCCCTGTCCCTGTCCCAGCCCCTGTCCCAGCCCCTNCTGGAGCCCCTCAGTGTCCCGGGCAGGCAGCAGCAGGAGAGCAGCCAGCCCCAGCCGGGAGCTGGGCACGTTCTCCAGGCAGGTTGGGATCTGAAGGACACCCAGCTCCTGCTGCTGCTCTCCACAGGCTCTGGCAGTGCCTGGGGGGCTGCTCCGGGCCCCCCGTGCCCGTCGGTTCATGCCCTGCTCCATGTGCAGCCCCGCCGGGACGTGCTGGGATCGGCCCCATCGCTGCTCCCAGCACCGGGATCCCCCCTCGGCACAGCCCCCGCTCCAGGGGGTGACACAGCTCCACTAAACCCGGGATTAACAGGAACTGACCGGTGCTCCCCTAGAGCAGACCCTGAGCAGCTCTGGGGCTGGGGCCCAGCCCGTGGTGTTGGTGGGATGTGGTGCCATGGGGTGGATGTGGAGTGCTGGGAGCACCACGCCAGGACTGCAGCCTGTCCCTGTCCCTGTCCCTCTCCAGCCCCTGTCCCTGTCCCTCTCCTGTCCCTGTCCCTCTCCTGTCCCTCTCCTGTCCCTGCCCAGCCCCTGTCCCTGTCCCTGTCTCTGCCCTGTCCCTCTCCTGTCCCTGTCCCTGCCCTGTCCCAGCCCCTGTCCCTGCCCCTGTCCCTGCCCGGTCCCTGCTGCCCCGGGGGCCCCTCTGGCTGTCAGAGCCCCGGTTTTGTTGTCAGGCTCTTGATGTCACCCAACACTTCACCAGGCTGCCGGGACAGTTCCTAATCCCCACAACACCCTCTGGAGAGGGTGAGGTGCTGTTATCTCCTGGGAGCAGCTGGAGAGCGCAGGGCAGGGCTATCACCAGCCCCTGGTCCCGGCACTCGCTGCAGGCAGCTCTGGGGCAGGATTCCCGTGCCCCACTCCACATCAGCGTGTTTGGTTCCTGCAGGAGGGAGATTGAGGTATCAGCCCTGAGCTCTAATTATCTGTGTGGGGAGCAGCAGCCTGGCGCTGAAGGGCTCTCCGAGGCAGCAGAGAGGTTCAGAGGTAGCCTGGACACTCAGGGTGCAGCTTGTAACAGCTCAGGGAACAGCTGGAATCACCGGAACAGCTTTTCCAGAGGACCCGTGGCTGCTCCATCCCTGGCAGTGTCCCAGGCCAGGCTGGACGGGGCTGAGAACACTCTGGGACGGTGGAAGGTGTCCCTGCCATGGCAGGGGTGGCACTGGATGAGCTTTAAGCTTTAAACCATTCCAGGATTCTGGGAGCTGCCCAAGGATTCAGCTGGGTGGGTTTTAATCCAAAGGGAATTCCTGCAGGAGCTTGGTTTAACTGTGGGGACAGATCAGCCATTCCCGTTTTACAGAACACTGGGAGGGGCTCATCCCGCTGTTCCCAGCTCCCAGGTGGGCAAAGGGCCCTTGGAGGGTGCAGTGAGGCTGCCACAGCGCCAGGACAGCCCGAGCCACGGGATCCCAGAGCATCTCCTCAGCCGTCCCTTGATCCACCTGTGGGGAGAGGAGCTGGATCCACCTGTGGGGAGAGGAGCTGGATCCTGTCTGGGCTGCAGCTGGGGCTCCCCTTTGGTGCCGGCACCAAAGCCAACCTCTGCTTCCTTCCCATGCGTGAAGCAACTCATGAGAGAGGAACAAAACCCTCCCTCGCTCGTTTCCCCTTCTCTCTCCTTTCTGCTCAGCTCCCCCCTCTGCCCCTTTCCCTCCCTGTGCCGTCCCTGCTCCGTTTCCACCAGAACTGGGACCGTGAGGTGCCTCTCCCCCCAGCCCACCCCTCCTCCCTCCCGGCTTTCCCCCCTGCTCTCTCCCTGTGCTCCCCCAGGCGTGCCCCGTGTCCTGCCCAGCCTCGAGCCGGTTTCCCTGGAAAAGGCTTTTCACGGCCTCCCTTCCCGAGGGGTCTGACAGGGCTCTGGGAGCGCCAGGGCTCATCTGCAGCACTGGGCACAGCCCGGGCTGGGACTGGGAAGTGCCTGAGGGGCAGAGGGCACAGGAGGGAAGGGCTGTGGGCTGGGAGAGGGGGAGCACGAGCAAGGCAGGGGTGAAGAAATGCAGGAATTGGGAATATGTGGGATGTTGGGAGGATCACACGGGGTTGGGGAGCGAGAGATCCAAATCTCTTCGAGCCTGAACTGATCTTTTACACTCTTGGGGCAGAGGGAGGAGGCAGCTGTGACACTGCACAGGAACAGTCTCCCTTCCTTGTCCACACGACACGAGGCTGTCAGCAGAGCTGCCTCATGTGTGACCCTGGACACTGGGAATGTTAGAGTGAGATGGGATATTGAGAAGGAATTGTTCCCTGGGAGGGTGGGGAGGGGCTGGGATGGAATTCCCAGAGCAGCTGTGGCTGCCCCTGGATCCCTGGCAGTGCCCAAGGCCAGGCTGGACGGGGCTTGGAGCAGCCTGGGACAGTGGGAGGTGTCCCTGCCACGGCAGGGGTGGAATGGGATGTTCTTTAAAAGTCCCTTCCAACCCAAACCATTCCATGATTCTATTCCATGATTATGTTTTCCATTTGTGGCATTCCCACTCGGCAGCACCACTTCCCAAACCATTTTGGTGATGCCCTTGGGCTCTTCCTGTGCCTCGGTGTCCAGAGGGACATCCCTGAGGAGATGCAGTGCCCAGCCCTACACCACCACCAGGTTCTCACACACCACCTCACCCTCAGGCTCTGGACACATTTTTCCTCCTGGAAGCGCCGTTCAGGTCAGGATCAGAGCCTCCAGCCCACAGTCCCAGGTCCTTTGTAGCCCCAGCAGCACAAACCACCCTCTGATTCACTCTTTTCCAAGCCCACATGGACTGCAAAGAGAGAAAAAGGAAAACAAAACACTTCCGACAGCAAATTTTTCCAAGCCTGAAGTCATTTCTAAGTGCAAAAAGCCGCCCTTGTTTGCCCAGCCCCATCACAGGGAGGTGCTGGGGTGCAGGGAAAGCTGGAAGTTAAAAACCGAATCATGAATTCTGGCAAGGCAGAGGTGCCAGAAGTGGTTATGGTCGGGAGAGATGGGAGCTCTCCCCTAATCCCAGAAGGTGGAAGGGCTGTCCCGTTCCTGGTGGCCAAGGAAACCTCTCTGTCAGGCTCCCACACTGGGAAGCAGAGGGAAAGGAAACTCTGCAGTGCTGCCCTGTGCTGAGGGTGCACTTTGGAGCTGGCCGAGTTTCTGATGGCCGGGGAGGCTTTGCAGGTGGGGGCTGTGGAGCCAGGCAAAATTCCCTGGAACAGCCCAGCCCCTCCTGTTTGCTTGGGAAACAACAACAAACGGGATGAAGAAAGCACGGGAAGACTTTCCCAGAGGGAACAGAGGGAAAAATCCCCTCCCATGAGGCCTCAGGAGGCTCAAACCCTCCAGGCACGAGGGGTTCAGGAGGAGCTGTCCTGCTCCAGCACATGGATATTTCCCATCTTCAGCCCAAGCCTCCGGGGCTGAGGGCTGTCAGACACAGCCAGATCTCTGCTCAGAGCCAATCTGGCAGTCCCTGGCACGTTTTCCTGTGAAAAGGAGGCGTTTTTGCCGAGGTTGCAGGGTGCCAGTTTGTTGGCCAGCCAGCAGAGCGCGGGCGGAGGGGCTGGAGACAGTGCCCTCGTCACAGCCTGGGTGCCACCGCACAGGCTCAGGGCTCAAGGGCCCCCAGAGGAGCTGCTAAGCCAGGCTGAGGTGATGAAAACCAGTCCAGGGAGCTGGGAGGGCAGGATGGAGTCACAGACAGAGACCTGGCTGGGGAACTGGGGTGTCTGACTTGCGCTCCTGCTCGTTTTCAGCGCAGCTCGGGGAATTCTGGCTGCCCTCTCTCTTATTTGGATATCGAGACTGGCATCTCAAGGACTTTGTGCCCCCGAGGCCCCTGCAGCTCTGATGGGGAGGTTGGGGTGGTGCTGGTTTTGTGTTCTCAGAGTCAGCAGCTGCAGATGTCCTGAGGAACCCAGAGGAGACTTTTCTCCTGAGCCACTGTCACCCCAAGGCTCCTTCTGCCTCCTTTTGAGGAGCCCTCACTGCTGGGTCTGTTCCTGGCAGGATCCAGGTTAAAATGGCCCTCCAAAACTCAGAGCTGGGCTCTGCAAAACCTGGATTCCCTGTGCCCAGTGGAGGTAGAAGGATTTGGGATACTCCAGCTCCAGAGCCGCAGCCGGGGTGTCCTGAAGGGCCCTTTGGGCCAGGCTGCTCCTCTCCATCACCTGCAGGGCAAAAAATTGCATTCCAAAAACTGCTATCCCAAGGCTCTGTAGGCTGCAGGGTGTGGGGAATATCCCAAGGATCCTGCAGGCTGGCCAAAGCCTTGGGATTCCAATTTTTGGAACGCCGTGGCAGGACCCTGCGCTGGCTGTGGCCGCGCTCGGGCTGGCGTTGCTGGATGTCCAGCTCCCTTGGCAGGCTGCCATTCCCACGTGCGCCATTCCCACGCGTGTCCTTCCCTCCCCAGAGGAATTCCTCTCCAGCCTGGACCACTATGAGATCGCCTTCCCCATCCAAGTGGACCAGAACGGGGACTTCCTCACCTTCGACATGCGCCGGCAGCTGAAGCCGCGGCCCCGGCGCTCCCTGCCCTATGAGCCCTCGGAGCAGCAGGTCTTCTACAAAGTCTCTGCCCACCACACCCAGTTCCTGCTCAACCTGACCCTGCACTCCAACCTGCTGGCCGAGCACTTCACCGTGGAGTACTGGAAGCGGGACGGCATGGACTGGCAGCACGACTTCCACGAGGACTGCCACTACGCCGGCCACCTGCAGGACCAGTACCTCAGCTCCAAGGTGGCCATCAGCAACTGCAACGGGCTGGTGAGTCCGGCTTTGGCCAGCCAGGGGCGATGCCGACAGCTTTGATCCTCCAGCAGGTGGATCCATGTGGTGGGAAAAGCCTGGGGTTGGCGGCAAGCGGGAATAGTCCACACTGGCATCACAACCGGCGGAGGGTGAGGACAGCCCTCGTCACATCCGTGGGGGTTCCTGATCCGGGGGTCACTTCTAGTCCAGTTTCTGGGCCTTTTCCCATTGATTTTGATCGGAATGGGATAATCCTGGCTCTCTGGGGATACCCAGACCTGGCTCTCACCAAGTTCTTCCAACAGCAACAGCGAAAATTGTTGTGCGTGTGCTGCTGCGGGTGGGCAGGGATTTCGCAGCGCCGCTGGAATGTCAGGAGTGCATCCAGATCCTTCCAACTGCACACGCATTCCTGGGGTTCCCCGTCGCTTCTGTCCATGTTTCGGGAGCTAAAAAAATGTCGCTTCTGAGGGAAAAAACGGAAATAATCCGTTTTTCAATATGAAAAAGAGAACGTCAAGAGGGGGCAAGGTGGCATTTCCTCAAAACCAGCAAGGCTGCGGGAAGGAGGGTGGGAATGGTTGATTTTCCAAGTCCTGACAGCTCAGACTGAACATCCTGGTCCTAAATATCAGCGAGGAGTCTTAGTGGTGGACACGAGTGTAAGAACAGCTGAGCTCTGGGCTAGGTTGCTTGGAGAGCGAGGTCTTGGGAGATCTTTAGGAACAGGCCAGACAAAAGCCTCTCCAAAGCCCTCCAGGTATGATTCATGAGCTCTCCCAGCCCTGGGAATAGACTGAGGGCTTCCATCCCTGTTTTTCTGTGATTTTCTGATATTTCTGGCTCACACAGCACATTTCCTGAGCTGCCAGATGGAGGGATGGAGCAAACATACCCCGTGAGTGAATCCCAAGGCTGATGGCTCCCTTGGAGGGGTAGAAAATCCCTCCAGGCCAGGTTCATGTTTCTGCTCCAGCCCCACCTCCTTGCAGCCTTCTGGCAGTGAGGAAGAGCTTCCAAACGGGAATGAATTCCCATTTGATTTATTTCTGGGTGACCCTGCCAGAACAGTGCTGTGGGTTATTAACAGAAATGAGAATCTGACTCATTATATCACAGAGTCTGAAGTTTCCAGCTCACAGCCAACGCTCCGAGCTGCACCAACTCCCGCTTCCCGAGCCCTTTGTTTGGATGTGGGAACTCTGCTCCAGTCCCAGGGAATTTCGTGGTGCTCACAGAGGGTGAGCTGGGTGCTGCTGGCTCTGGAGGGGTCTGGCATCCCCCACCCCGCAGGGCAGCAAGGCCGGGGCAAGCAGCACTTGGAACTGAGAGAATTCCGTCCCCAGGCTGCGTTTAGCTCTGGAGAGGCACCAAGGGCTGTCTGGAGGAAAACGCAGCCAGGCACAGAGAGGGACAGGGGGTCATCCAACAACCTCTCCTCTGCCTGAACCCTGTCCTTCTGCCCTCCAGAGTTATGGACACGGCGAGGATGGGGGAGGAGGGCTTCAGGGTCAGCGAGGACAGCGGGGTCAGGAATTTGGGCAAGAGGAGTCTGGAATGTTTTTAGCTGGTAGAGAGGGGGCTGGACTTGCCATGGGAGATGTTGTGCAGCGCTCTGGGTGAGCAGTAACCGCTGATCCGCTCCTGTCATCCCTCATCCCCAGCAGGCTCCGCTCCAGGAGGGCATCACCCACTTTGGAGGGGACAAAAGAGCGTCCCCAGGTGCCGGTTCCTGCTGAGGGGGCACTGCACTGACCCAGCTTTGCACGGGTGATGCTGCCCAGGCATTGGGCGCTGTGGTGGTGACTGGGCACAAACTGGGACCTGAGCTGGGTACAGGGTGAGCTGAGCACGAGGAGGAGGGAAGGGGGTTGTGTCCAACAACAGTAACAGCTCCAGGCCATCCTCCTGTCCTCCAGCTCCCACATCCCTCAGGAATTCCCGTGCCTGCAAGGTTTGGGTTTGAAGCACTTCGGTTTTGAACACTCCCTACACAACTCTCACCTTACAGCACATCAGCTTTGGATGCCAATACCTGGACACTCCACCACTGACTCCTCTTCCCAGTACCTGGAGACTCTCCCATTGACTCCTCTTCCCAATTTCTGGACATGCTTCCATTGACTCCTCTTCCCAGTACCTGGACGTGCTCCCATTGACCCCTCTTCCCAGTACCTGGAGACTCTCCCAAGGACTCTTCTTCCCAGCCACAGGCACTGTCACCCCGGCCCGAGGGCAGGCAGGGAGCAGGGCTCACCCCACACGCCTCCCACACCCTGCTGGGCTTCAGGCTCAGCCGGGGAAACGTCACCCAGTTCCCAGAGCCACGGAACCACAGAATGTCCCGAGCTGAAAAGGACCCACGAGGACATCAAAGTCCATCCTGGTCAGCACAGACAGCCCCAATCCCACCACGTGGCTTCTGTTGGAAGCAAAGGGTGACATGGTGCATTTCCAAAAATAATCCATGTTTTGAGCTGCCAGAAGGGCCAAGCAGCTGGGAGCCTCCAGGGAGCAGCTTTCCTCAGCCTGGCCAGGAGCTGGAAATCCCGGTGTTTCATCCCAAGAGATCCCAAGGATCCATCATGTCCTACCCTCAAAAAATGCCAGCCAGGAGAAAACACTGAGCAGAGAAGTGCTGTTCTTTTCCCTCTCACGTCAGGAACAGCTGAAAGGCCTGAAGACTCTTCATCAGCGAATCCCAGAATGGTTTGGGATGGAAGGGACCTTAAATTCCATCTCGTTCCACCCCTGCCATGGGCAGGGGCACCTTCCACTGTCCCAGGCTGCTCCAAGCCCCGTCCAGCCTGGCCTTGGACACTTCCAGGGATCCACGGGCAGCTTTACTGGGAAACCCCCTGAGCCCAGCATGGACAGGAGTGCCTGGAGGGACCCAGATGAGGAGGACTGGACCCAGGTAGCCCCGCTGCCACACGGCTCCTCCAGGAGCTGGGAGAGCTGGCCCAGGCCGGGCTGTGCCTTTCCCAAGCGTGGTATGAGCTGACAGAGCAAACCCTCCCTGCTCTGCCGCTGACCTGCGTGAATCACGCGCAGGACATCCAGCCCAGCTCCCCCACAACCCACAGGGCTCTCTCAGGACCTCTCCCCGCCCCCTTCACCAGCCCTGGGTCACGTCCAGCGCCCGGCCCCCGGAGCTCAGCCCGTGGGGTCAGAGATGGGACAATTTTCAGACTCCCGTGACATCCCAGCCTCGCTGCTGGAAGGTGCCAGGCAGGCGTGGAGCCTCCGCAGAGGCTGGGGTGAGAACATCCCTTTTCCAGCGGGATGGGTTTGGGGCAGGATGCTCTCTCCCCGCCGGTGCTCTGCCCCGGGCCGGGGGTCACCTCCTTCCCCCCACCCCACAAAGCCTTTCCAGCTGGCTCTGCCGGCACTCGGCTCCCGCCGGAGCCCGGCCAGGGTAACCTCACAGTACCTCGCTTGTGTTGGAAAAGGTGGAGCCGAGCCAAGAGCAGCAGAGCCCGGGGCAGGAGGAAATCCCCCGGCACTCGGGGCCGGGGATTCGCTGCGCACACACTGCCCCGATTGAGCTCCGGCCGGGGAGGGGACAGCGACAGCCCCGGCAGGCAGGGACTGTCCCCCCGGGGAGGCTCTCCCCACCCACGCCCGGCGGTGAAGCTGTTCCAGGCGGTACTTCCATGGAAGGGATTGAACTCCCTGCTCCCCATCCTGGCGGAGCAGGGCTCCCGTCCATCCCTCGGGCACAGCGGGAGCTGGAAAAGCACTGTCACATCCAGAGGACACCACCGGTGGCAGGGCAGGGGTGTCTCTGCACCCAGAGCTGTGCTTGCACACAGGGAGGGGGGTGACAGCCGGGACTTTCGACTCCTGGACTTTTGGGATGTGTTTGAGGCACGTCAGGCACATTCCTGTGCCTCGGTCGCTTGCTGGAGTTCAGCTGATGGGACATCACATTCCTTGGAGAAACTCAGTGCCAGGAATTGGGATGGAAATCATCTTGGGCTCCCAGAAACTTTTTGGGTTGCTCAGACCTTTTAGGCAGAGGGAATGTTGCTGTGAGGGTGGAGAGGAGGGATCTTGCAAGTCCCTGGTGGTTTTGGTGACCACCCCACCAGGATCTGCTCCTCCTGGCCGTCACTGCCTCGTGTGGCTCCACTCAGAGAGCAAAGCCTGGGCTCACAGGGGTTGAGTCAAAGAATCAAAAACTGAAACAAATAAGGCAGCAAACCCCAGATCATCTCACTGAAGTGGCCAGTCCGAGGTGTACGAGGGGCTGGGATGCCCCATCCAGGCTCCAGAGAAGGGGTTTGGCTCTGCTGGTGGCCTCTGCTTAATCAGCCTTCAGATTTTAAACTTTTGGGGTGTTTCCCAAAGCCTCTGGGTGTTTACCCCTCTCTGCAGCTCCGAGTTCCCAGCTGGTGGTGATGGCGCTGAGCTGCTTGGGAGGGTTTTTTGGGGAGGCCGAGCTCGGAGCTGCGGTGTTGGAGCGGGCGGTGTTTGGGATCCCACAGGGATCCCGCTGAGGCCGAGTGGGTGGAATAGGAAACAACTCATTCATAACTCAGCGAGGCAAGACCGTGATTTCCAGAGGGCTCCAGTGAGCACAGATGTCCCAAGGCATCCACCACCATCTGGCTGGGCTTCCTCTGCTCTGTGGGTTCCCGCAGTTCAGTGTTTGTGCAGGATTCCTCCACAGCTTCTGTCAGTCCCCAGAAATTCGGGGTCAATCAGCAAAAACCTCACTGTGAGCAGCCACCTTTGCCCCGCAGCTCTCTCTGCTCCTCTGTTATCGCCTCCCTTCTGTTCCCTCCTGCAGCACGGGGTGATCGTGGCGGATGAGGAGGAATATTTCATCGAGCCCCTGAGCCCCGGAGCCAACGTCAGCGCGGGGGGAGAGGGCAAGGGCAGCCCCCACGTCGTGTACAAGCGCTCGTCCCTGCAGTACCCACACATGGACGCAGCCTGCGGAGTGCTGGGTAGGTGCTCCCGCCGCCTCCTCCTCAACCCCGCCCAAAACAGGCTGGGAAAATCCTGCCAGAACAGGTCCATGTGGCAAAGAGCCAAATTTATCTCCTGAATTCCAGGTTTTTCTGTGTTTACTTTTCCCTGTTCCTGGTGGCCTGGGCTTTGAGAAGCTCCCGTCCTCTCCTCCTCGCAGCAGGGCTTTAAAATTTGTAAATAGAGCATGGAGTAGAAGAGGAGAAAAACACTTCTTGTTTTTCTTCAGAAGAATCCTCCCAGATTTGGCCAATTTGCAGAGTGTTGGGAAATCGCAGCTCACGTGTGCTCAGCACAGCCTTGGCTTTGGGGTTTGGTCACTGCAGGTCGTGTCCATGTTGGGATAACTCTGCTGCTGATGGGGACCAGCTGGAAAAGGGTCTTGGAGGGTGGGATGTGGGGCCTGGTCTGTCACAGGGGGCTCTGGGGGATGTTTAGGGAGGATGGTGATGGCACATTGACCCCATTTCTGCACCTCCAGGGATCTGACCTCCAAAAGGACCCACAAAGGCCTGCCTTGGCCTCTCCCCATGTGCCCTTCCAGTCCTCGCCCTTCCCACCAGTCTGTCCCAGAGCCTGGCTGGAATCCCTGGCCCTTGTGAGCAGGCAAAGTTTCACCGTCTGCCCAAAACGCTGCAGGCCCAGAGGACGCCGCTGCCTCAGCTCAGAGAGGCTCCCTGAGGCTGAGGGGAGATGCCAGCCCTGCAGCAGGGCCGATGGCGTTTCGTGGGTCAGTTTGTGGGGACAGAGCAGAGCTGGCCCTGCTGCTCCCCCTTGGGTGTCGCCGCAGGATGTCCATCCACTGCCCCAGCGGTGACACTGGAGCAGATGAGGAGTCACTGCTGGAAGGGACGGAGCCTCTGGGGACAGCAGGGCACTGTCACCCTCTCTGGGTGTCCCCACACCCACCAGCATCTCTGGAGCCACCCCGTGCTTCCCTGGCCTGCTGCCCATCCCAGCTCCCAAAGCCACACTGGATGCAGCTCCAGCAGACTCCCCTCCTGCTGACTCTTTGCCACATTCCCCAGCTTCCAGAAATAATTTAGCCCACTCCTAATTGCTTCTTGGAAAGCAGAGATGTGCAGCGGGAGCCGCGGGCCAAGGGGAGCGTAGAACAACCGCAGTGCAACGGCCCCAGCAAGGCCACCCCGTCCCCTCGCCCTGCAGGCTGGACCTGTCCTGTCCTGCCCAGCACTCCCGGTCCCTGGACACCCCCAGGAGCTCCCCTGGATCAGGAGCTGGAGCTGGGAGGCTGTGGGGCTGCCTGAGGTGTGCCCGTGATCCCATCCCAGCCTCGCTGGATGTTTGATGATCCAGCCCCAGAGCAGGGGAAAGGATCCAGCGGGATCTGCTGGCAGGGCAGGAGCGGGGCTGGAGTCTCCCAGTCACCTCCCCTGCCCTGTGATGGTCTCCGGGAGGAGAATTTGGAGCTGATGGCCCTGCTGGGGACACCCCTGGGCTCGGGTCAGCAGCGCTGGGAGCAAAGTCCTGCAAAGCTGCTGCTGCTGTGGAGGCTGCAGCCCTTTCTGTGGTGGAAAGGCCAAGTCCTAAATCCAGGTCCTGGCAGGAAAAGGGAAGAGGAAAGGGTCTGCGAGGGCTTCATTTTCAGGTTACGGCTGTGCAGTCTCTAAACCCAGCCTGGGGCAGAGGTGAGGGCAGGGCTGTGCAGCCCGGAGGGGTTTGGGGCTGCGCTGGGATGGGCACGGATCTGTTGGGCAGGAGGGGACAGGAGGGGGCAGGAGGGGACAGGAGGGGACAGGAGGGATCAGGAGGGATCAGGAGGGGGCAGGAGGGGACAGGAAGGGGCAGGAGGGAGCAGGAGGGACAGGAGGGGGCAGGAGGGGGAAGGAGGGCTCAGGAGGGGGCGGGAGG
>VZTE01004262.1:875770-893030 GCA_013397775.1 Eulacestoma nigropectus | reverse complement strand
GGAGGGGGCAGGAGGGGGCAGGAGGGCAGGTGAGATGCCAGCAGGAGCCTGAGGACAGCCCTGGACTGCCTTTGGGACATCTTCTGGGTGCACACGTGGTGCACAAAGAGCCCTCCATGGCCTTTCCTCCCCCCAAACCCACCCCTCACCCCTGTGAGCTCCTGCCCGAGGGCATCAGAACCGTCCCGTTCCCTCCGCAGACGAGAAGCCCTGGAAGGGGCGGCACTGGTGGCTGAGGACGCTGAAACCGTCCCCTCTGAAGCCATCGGGCAACCACAGCCAGCGGGGGCAGCTGCCCCTGAAGAGGTCGGTGAGCACCGAGCGCTACGTGGAGACCCTGGTGGTGGCCGACAAGATGATGGTGGGGTACCACGGCCGCAGGGACATCGAGCAGTACATCCTGGCCATCATGAATATTGTAAGTGTTACACCCACACCAGGAACCGTGCGGGCCGGGCGAGAGCTCCTCTCCACCACCCCAAATGTCCGGGCTGGGAAAACTTTTCCTGCAAGGAGCGGGATGGGGATGCAGTGGGGAAATCAGATCTGTTGCAGGCTGGCCGTGGCTTCTCCCCAGGCTCAGAGCAAGGCTTTGGGGTCAAAAATCCCGCCAGGCTGCTGCTGCTGAGCAGCGGGACCCCGGAGAGGTAAATCCGGCCTGTCTGACCGCGCTGCAGCGCAGCCGGGCTGCGAGAACAAAAGCCTTTCTTCGAACAGCAGCTCCCAGCTCAAATTAGCATTGCAAATGCGGCCGGGCAAGCTGAGAAACACATGGGAAAGCATAAGGACAGGGAGCTCTCACGCTTGGGGGCTGAGCAGCGAGGGGGGCCGGCAGAAATCCCCCCCCGAGCTGTGGCTCAGCTTTGGGGTACTGCTGGCGGCAGGGCACCAGGCTGGATGCATGGACAGCCTGAATCGGCCGCGCTGGGTCCTCCTGCGAGGTGAGATGGGCTTGGAAGTCATCCATCAATCCCCTGAAAGCCCCTCTGTGACGGCTCTTTGTCCCGGCCTCCGCAGGATCGCTTCTCACGGTTTGCATTTCTAAAGGCGACGCCAGATTTTGGAACAATCCCGGTTCGGAGCGTTTCATCTGCTCCGAAACACCCACGGACGGCACATTCCCGAGGGATCTGTGCCCTCCCCGATTCCCAAGGGATGCTGGGCCCTCCCCGATTCCCGGGGGATGCTGTGCCCTCCCCGATTCCCGAGGGATCTGTGCCCTCTCCTATTCCCGAGGGATCTGTGCCCTCCCCGATTCCCGAGGGATCTGTGCCCTCTCCTGTGCCCGAGGGATCTGTGCCCTCCCCGATTCCCGAGGGATCTGTGCCCTCTCCTATTCCCGAGGGATCTGTGCCCTCCTCGATTCCCGAGGGATCTGTGCTCTCTCCTATTCCCGAGGGATCTGTGCCCTCCTCTATTCCTGAGGGATGCTGTGCCCTCCCCGATTCCCGAGGGATCTGTGCCCTTCCCGATTCCCGGGGGATCTGTGCCCTCCCCGATTCCCGGGGGATCTGTGCCCTCCCCTCGGCAAAGCTCCATCCCCGGGCTGCACAAAATGCCAGGAGCGGGCACTTCCCCCACCTGGGCTCCGGGCAAGGAGCAGCTGCTGCGGGATTTTGGCTTCACTGCTCTGAGACAGCGAGCTCTGTACGTGGTTTAGGGAATTCTGCAATCCAGGTGGTGGTGTGGAGTCCCATTCCCATCCCTGCTTCCCAAAAATGTTGTGCCCAGACCCCAGCCCCGATTCCCCGCAGTGCCCAGCCCTCCCCAGCTCACCCGGCCACAGAGCTCATTTTTAAGACTCCTCTTTTCTTGTTTCTTGGAGGTCAGGTTGCCAAACTTTTCCAGGACTCGAGTCTGGGCAATATTGTCAATATCCTGGTGACCCGGCTGATCCTGCTCACCGAGGATCAGGTAAGCTGGGCTTTGCTGAGCCGCTCCTGTCCTGTGTCTGCACTGTGTGTCCCCCCTGGATGCCACTCCCAGGAATCCCCTCCCGGTGCAGTCTGGCTGCTCCACATCCTCCCAACGCCACCTGGGGACTGGGCTGAAGAGACCTCTGGGAATCTGATTTTTTCCATGATAAGGTGGCTTCAGGGAGGTTTAAGCAGCTTTAGCCCTCCTCAGGTCCCACTTTTCTTGCTTTCCCGTGATCTCCGTGAGGAACTGGGGGTGTCTGGAGCGGCGTCAGCGCTCTGCTGGCACGGAATGGGCCGTGCCTTCCCGCCAGAGCTTTCCCGGGATCACACTCTCCCACTGCTTCCATTGCAGCCCACGCTGGAGATCAACCACCACGCCGGGAAATCCCTGGACAGCTTCTGCAAGTGGCAGAAATCCATCGTGAACAGGAACGGCAACGGGAACGCCATCCCCGAGAACGGCATAGCCAACCACGACACGGCCGTGCTGATCACCAGGTGAGCGCCGTCCCCTCGCGGGGGGTGGCAGCTGTGCCCGGCCTCTGTCCCAGGGGCTCATCCAAGGCTTCCTGACCCTCACTTGGATGTAGATTATTGCAGTTCAGACGGTTATCACCTTCCACTCCACTCCAGATGGTTATCACCCTCCACTCCAGTTCGTTATCACCCTCCAGTTCAGTTTGTTATCACCCCCCACTCCAGATGGTTATCACCCTCCACTCCAGTTCGTTATCACCCTCCACTCCAGTTTGTTATCACCCCCCACTCCAGTTTGTTATCACCCCCCACTCCAGATGGTTATCACCCTCCAGTTCAGTTTATCACCCTCCAGTTCAGTTTATCACCCTCCACTCCAGTTCGTGATCACCCTCCAGTCTTCCCTCGGTCTTTGCTGGGCCCTCAAGGAGCTCACTTTGCAGCCACGGGGCACTTCTGCCCCAAAAGGCAGCAGGAGCCCACCCTGGAATCCTGGAGCTTCCTGCCGGGATGGAGAGCCCTGTCAGCCCCTGCTCTGAAAGGGGAGGAGGGTTCCAGCAGGATCTCGTGACTGGGACTGGCTCCAGCAGCCCAGGATGTGGCTCAGCTCGTTTTAGGCGCCTCCCTGTCAGGATGAGCCCTCTCCTTGGAACAGGCCCGCCCTGCCGGTGTCCCTGTGCTCCTGTCACAGCAGGGAGCTCAGCTCAGGGACCTGGGTGCTGGCTCAGGCCCTGAGAGCTGCGGGAAGGGCTCTGAGCTGCCACACCCGGGACAAAAAACCCATCAGAACTGGTGGGTGCTCGAGCCTGGGGCAGCAGAGGTGTGGGAGGGAGGGAGAGAGGGATGGATGGATGGATGGATGGATGATGGATGGATGGATGGATGGACGGATGGTCAGAAGGAAGGAGGACACAGAGAGGATGACAGGGACAGTGGAAGGAATGGCAGAGTGGCTGGACGGCCACAGGACGCCGGAGGGATGGAGGGGACAGGGAGTGCTGAGCTCTCCGGGCGCTGCCGGCTGTGTCCAGGATTGTCCCTCCAGCGCCCACAAATCCCTGCTTGGACAGAGGCGAAGCATCCCGGGAGAGGCCCAAGACAAACCCAGCATTTGTTTGTGCCTTTCCCCCCTCTCTCGTGGAAGAAAGTCAGGGAATGAAAGTGCCGGAGAGGGGAGGCTCCAAGCGGGAGCCGCTTCCTTTATCCCTGTGCTGCTCTCCTGCTCCGGCTCCAGCTCCAGCCTGGAACATCCATCCCATGGACAAGACCCCACAGAGGAGCGACAAAAGGGCCCCTCAGCCGCACATTTCCCCCTCCCGAGGGGGCCGCGGCTTTTCCCTGCCCTCCCTCCGCACGTGCGGGATGCGAACGCCGGCTCCGAGCTCTCCGTCCTCCCTCCAGATGTCGGAGCCAGCCCGGAGCCGCTCGCTGGGCTCGGACAGCGCCCGGCGCATCCGGCCCCGGCCCCAGTAAATTCCCGGTGTCCCGATAAGATCCTGCTGAGCTCGGGGCTTTTTTCTCCTGCAGGGACGTGTCCAGCGGAGCCTCCGAAGGCTTTAAAGGCGTTCGCTGCGAACAAAGCCGCGAATGTTCCGCGCTCGCGGGGTTTCCTGCCGAGAGCAGCGCAGAGGCTCGGGCGCTGCCAGGGAGTGCCAGGGGCCGGAGGGACAGGAGCCACCGCCGGGGATGTGTCGCGCTTAACCCCTCGTGTGCTGGCACTTCTCACCCCCCACCCTCATCCCCGTGGGGTCACCGGGGCGAGTGGTGCTGGAGGGTCCTGCCTGGTGTCCCCAAACCCACACTGGGGTCACAATTCCCAGTCCTGCTCACCCCATGGGTGTCCCCAAACCCACTCTGGGGTCACAATCCTCCACCCTCACCCCCTGGGTGTCCCCAGACCTGCACTGGGGTCACAATCCTCAGTCCTGCTCACCCCATGAGTGTCCCCAAACCCACTCTGGGGTCACAGTCCTTGGTGCAACCCCAACCTGGCTCTGGGGTGGCCCAGCCCAGCTGCCACTGCTCCCCCCACTGGTCCCACCCTGCCCAGCTCTCAGCCTGGCCCCTTTCAGCCCCGATTTGCAAACCCCAAATGTTTATCTCTGCAAAGAATGAGAATATTCCCTCTCTAACCCAAACTCATTTGGAGCTGCCAGCTCTTCCCATTTTGGGGGTGCTGCGTTTCCATTTGGAGGAGATTTTTTGCTCTCCTTGTTTTGCCTTTCCTTGTTCCCTAACGCTGTGCAAACAGCGGATTCCTGGATGCAGTGGCTGGAAGTGGAGGCCAGGAACAGAGGGAAGGAAGAGTCACCTCGAATCAACCCAGATTGGATTTGTTGGGAAATTCTCAGTAAAGCACTGAACTGAAAAAAGAAAAAATATAAAATATCACCTGAGCGTTTTCGTGAAACCACAGTGGGGTTAGAAATGGAATGTGTGTTCAAACTGAAATGTTTCCCTTATTTTGATTTTATTTTTAATCAGAATTACTGATTTTTTAATCAGAAGTTCTGATACGCCCCTGGATCCCTGGAAGTGCCCAAGGCCAGGCTGAGCAGGGCTTGGAGCACCCTGGGACAGTGGAAGGAGTCCCTGCCATGGCAGGGGTGGAACTGGATGATTTTTAAAGTCCTTTCCAACCCGAACCATGCTGGGATTCTGTGTTTCTCGATTTGATTGATGCCATTTCCTGCAAGAGACCTGAGCTTACAGAGCAGAGGTCGGCCCTGTCCTCTCCCCCCTGTGCCCGATGCCTCCCGGGAGCGCTGGGGAGCAGAGCTGGGCCCACCCGAACCCAAAGAGCTCCAGGTCTGGACCAGCCTTGTCCCTGCTGATTTATGGAGTCATTAAGGTTGGAAAAGGCCTCCAAGATTGTCGAGCCCAACCTTCGACCGAATCCCCCTTGCCCACTGATCCACATCCTGAAGGGCCACATCTGCTCGTGTTTTTAACACCTCCAGGAGTGGCCACTCCACCACTGCCCTGGGCAGTTCCAGTGCCTGATAATCCTTTCTATGAAGAAATTGTCCCTAATGTCTGATCTAAACCTTCCCTGGCACAGCCTGAGGCCGTTCCCTCTCCTCCTGTCCCTGTTCCCTGGGAGCAGAGCCCGACCCTCCCCAGCTGCCCCCTCCTGTCAGGGAGTTGTGCAGAGCCACAAGGTCCCCCCTGAGCCTCCTTTTCTCCAGGCTGAGCCCCTTTCCCAGCTCCCTCAGCCGCTCCCGGCGCTCCAGCCCCTTCCCAGCTCCGTTCCCTTCCCTGCTCCTGTTCTACCACCACATTTCATCAAAACCAAACCTCTGGCCTGGCTCAGCTCTGCCCCAGAGGTAAAGGACAGGAGATGTCATTGAAAACCCCCAGTGAATCCGGGCAAAGTGAGCATTGTACAACCCGGAGCAGGGGTGTCCTGCCTGTCACCATTGGTGCTTTCCATCCCAGGAATGTCCCACGGGCTGGTTTGGAGTGATTTGGATGTGAACACGTTGGCGAAATGACAACCCCCAAAATCAGAAGTGTCCCTAACGCTGCCTTCTCTCCCCTGCAGATACGACATTTGCATCTACAAGAACAAGCCCTGTGGCACCCTGGGTGAGTGGAACCCTGACACCCCCCAGCAGCTCCCAGCAGCACAAAGAACCTCAGGAATGTGGCATGGGTGGGCTGTGCCATCCCCTCTCCAGCTGTGCCATCCCCTCTCCAGCTGTGCCATCCCCTCTCCCACTTGTCCCATCCCCTCTCCAGCTGTGCCATCCCTTTCCAGCTGTGCCATCCCCTCTCCCACCTGTCCCATCCCCTCTCCAGCTGTGCCATCCCTTTCCTAGCTCTCCCATTCCCTTTCCAGCTGTGCCATCCCTTTCCCACCTGTCCCATTCCCTTTCCCAGCTCTGCCATCCCTTTCCCACCTGTCCCATTCCCTTTCCCAGCTCTGCCATCCCTTTCCCACCTGTCCCATTCCCTTTCCCAGCTCTGCCATCCCTTTCCCACCTGTCCCATTCCCTCTCCCAGCTGTGCCATCCCTTCCCAGTGAAGGTGAAGCTTTGCCCCAGCACCAGCAGCAGAGCCAGGACCAGAGCAGCAGTTCCCAGCCTCTCCTTCCTTCCATAAACACCAAACCAGCAGCCCTGGGGACGGGTGGGCTCTGGAACTCTCCTCTGCTCCATCCCTGGGTTGAGCCCAGCCTGATGATGAGGAACCACTCGCATTTAGGGTTTGTCCGTGGCCTGGTGGAGCATTCCTGGCTGGGCAGGGAGAAATCCGACGGTTTTGGGATGCTATAAAGGGAGTTCTTTATTGACACAGACAGACCCTGCAGCTCTCCCTGGCTGCAGCTCCTCGTTTGTCTTGCCCTGGTCTAGACGGAGCAGGCAGGGAGGGATTTCTGCTCTGAATCACTGCCTGGGGGGGAGGCTGAGGCTGGAGGTGCTGGGATGGCTCAAATCCTTCTCTGGCCCGGGGCAGTGGCACAGTTGGTGCTGCTGGGGTGGGCAGAGGGAATTTGCTGTCACAATTCAGGGGGAATTTCAGCATCATCCAGTCCCCCCAATGGAGCCAGGCTGGATTCCTGGTGGGTGCCAGGCTGGATTCTTGGTGAGTGCCAGGCTGGATTCCTGGTGGGTGCCAGGCTGGATTCTTGGTGGGTGCCAGGCGGGATTCTTGGTGGATGCCAGGCTGGATTCTTGGTGAGGGCCAGGCTGGATTCCTGGTGGGTGCCAGGCTGGATTCCTGGTGGGCGCCAGGCTGGATTCCTGGTGAGTGCCAGGCTGGATTCTTGGTGGATGCCAGGCTGGATTCTTGGTGAGGGCCAGGCTGGATTCCTGGTGGGTGCCAGGCTGGATTCTTGGTGGGTGCCAGGCAGAACCAAGGTTGGGTCCTGGCTTGCTCAGCTCTCCCTGGCCAGGTTTGGTGCAGCCCATCTGAGATTCCCCCTCCAGGGCTGTGCCAAGGACTGCTCCCCTCTGCACCGTTTGGATATGAAATCCAGAGGATTTTGAACCATTCTTAGCATTTCTGAGCCTGTCACTGGTAATTTATCCTCAGTGCCGAGTGACCAGGTCCCGTAAGAGCCGTGAGTCCACCCCAAAGCCCAGTGCACCGGTGAGAAGGAGCTGGTTGTGCCCAGTGTTACGGAGTGTGAAGCACACCAGGCGGTCCCCACGCCCCCGTGTCCCCTCAGACACCCTGTGGTGACAGCCCTGTCCCCTCCCCAGGCCTGGCCCCCGTGGGTGGGATGTGCGAGCGGGAGCGGAGCTGCAGCATCAACGAGGACATCGGCCTGGCCACCGCCTTCACCATCGCCCACGAGATCGGCCACACGTGAGTGCGGCGCCTCGGGGAGCTCCTGCTGGTTTCTTCCTGCCCACGGGGGCTGGAAACCCTTCCCGTGGGTGATCCAGATGTGTTGATGCCTTGTGGGACTCCCTAAAAACTGAGGCTAGACAAAATTAAGAGAATAAAAGCGGTTCTATTTATTGAAGGGCCTTCAGGTACTTTTAGGGCAGACGAAGCCCACCCAGGGGCTACACCCAAAAAGTGGACGATGGGTCACGGGGTTTTCATGCTTTTATTGATGCCTTAGGGTTTAGCTTTGGTATTTTCAGACCCTGTGCTGGTTTGGTGTGTAACTCCACAACTCCACATAGCCTGTTAGCTACTGTTAGACGTAACAAACCCTCTCTGGTTCTGGACTCAAAGACACCTTGTTGTCCCAGGCCCCGAAATGTGTAACCTGAGTCTCTGGGAAGGGGGAGCAAACTTGGGGTAATCACATCATTACCTGAAATGGTAACTGGAGAATTAACCCTGATATGCAAATGGACCAAACCTGTAAAAGTGTGAAGAACCCATGACCCGGGGTCCATCTTGGGTGTAGCCCCTCGGGAGCTTTTTGGTGAGGTGTTCCTATTGAAGGCCCCCGATAAACACCCGCTTTGATTCTCTTAATCTTGTCCAGCCTCTGTTTCCAGGTTGCCACTCCAAGGCATCACTCTAAGTTTGGTCCATTTGCATATCGGGGGTTAATCCTCCAATTACAGCTTCAGGTAACGAAGTCATTCCCCCAAGTTTGCTCCCCCCCAACTCACTGTGGTTTCCATTTCTCGGGGCCTGAGGCAGTGAGGTGTCCTCGGTTCCCAGGCCCAGAGAGGAATTGTTTTGTGTGACCAAGACGGGAGAGCAGCAGCTGACAGGCTGTGTGGAGTTCAGAGTTATCCACTAAGGAACTGCAGAATCACAAATACAGGAAAAATACAAAATCTAAAATCCTACGGCACCCGTGTGGGACCCCTGGCTGACCTCCTCCTCGCTGTGCCACGGTGGTCTCCAGGTTTGGCATGAACCACGACGGCGTCGGCAACAGCTGCGGCTCGCGGGGGCAGGAGACGGCCAAGCTGATGGCCGCTCACATCACCATGAAGACCAACCCGTTCGTGTGGTCCACGTGCAGCAGGGATTACATCACCAGCTTCCTGGAGTAAGGAATCCACCTCTCCCTGCCTTTCCTCCAGCCTGCCCCAGTCTCTTGTGAGAGGGGGTAAAGCCAAACAAAGCCCCCAAACCCCCCAGCACTTTCTCTCTCGTCTCCCAGAGCCACGTTCTTTCCTTCCTTTAGGCTTTCCCGCGTTTTTCCTGCCTGTTGAGCATCTAAACCCATTTATGTTGCGGCTGGGAGAGCTTTATTTGGGTTCCCCACGTCCAGAAACTTCCCAAACAGATCAGTCCCTCCTGGAGGTATTTGGGTGGTTCTGAAGTCCAGCCAGGAATTGCAGGGAAGGGTTGGTGTGGTGGGGAAGGAGGGTCTGGGGGCAGGACTGGGTCTGTGTGATGCAGGCGCTTTCTCCAGGCAGTGAGGAGGAGTTTTCAGTGTGAATGAGCAAAGAAGGGGAAAGATTTTGGCTTTCTTTTTCTTCCAAAGCACCTTTAGGATTCAGGAGAAGGGACAGGATGAGGGGGGATGGATTCAAACTGAAAGAGGACAGTTTAGATTGGGTGTTAGGAGGAATTTCTTTGTTGTGAGGGTGGGGAGGCCCCGGCACAGGGTGCCCAGAGCAGCTGTGGCTGCCCCTGGATCCCTGGAAATGTCCAAGGCCAGGTTGGACGGGGCTTGGAGCAGCCTGGGACAGTGGGAGGTGTCCCTGCCCATGGCAGGGGGTGGAACGAGATTAATTTTAAGGTCCCTCCCAACCCAAACCATTCCATGACTCCATGATTTAGGCTCCTAAATCCCAGAGTTTCGAGGTTGTCATCACGCCTGAGTCAAACCCTTGTGCAGGGCTCCGGCAGCCCCTGGGTTTCTATCCCAAAACAATCCCTGGGGACCATTTCAGTGAGGTTCTCTGTAGGACAATGGCACTTCCTGGTGGAAGGACTGGGCAGGGCTTGAGGGACGACTGGAAGCAACACAAGTGTGGGGTCAGCGTGGAGGGAAGCCCCCAGGGAGTCTGAACAGCAGAGCTCAGCTCCTGGAACACAGCAAGAGGAGCCGCCACGGCTCCTCCCCGAGGGGCTCCCTCTGTCCTGCAGGGCTCGGCCAAACCTCGTGGCTCGGCAGCAAATCCCACATCTGGCAGCTGCGGCTCGGCCATGGCCAGGCCTGTCCCCCACGCCGGTGACCGAGGCACGTGGCACGGTCAGGCTGCCTCGTCCTCCACTGACCCCGAGCTCCTGGCAGGGCTGGCGGAGGATGGAGAGTTCATCCCGGCTCCTCGTGCTCCTTGCCGGCCACCCCGGGCTCCAGGAGCCTCTGCTGGGACATGGGGTGTGCAGGATTTGGGGCTGGGGGTGATGACAGCGGCCTTGATTTAGGGGGAGCTCAGAGAGCAGCGGGGAAAGGGGAGGGAAAGGCGTTTCTGGCCAAGTTTGGATGCTCCTACGAAGCTCTGGCGAGCAGCAGGTCAGGCCTGGAGCTGGGGACTCTGGTTGCTCTCAGCTGGGGCTTCACAGCTGGGTGGGGGAGCAGCCCCTCTGCCCACCCACTGCCCACTGAGGGTGCTGGGCACACCGGCCTGGGCACACCGGCCTGGGCACACTGGCCTGGGCACACCGGCCTGCACTCTGCCACAGGGACAGCCAGGGGCTGGCAACAGCCTGCAGAACGGCTGGAGCTGTGTCAGGGCTTGGCATGGAGCTCAGGGAAAGGTTCTTCCCCCCGAGGGTGCTGGGCACTGCCCAGGCTCCCCAGGGAATGGTGCCGGCCCCGAGGCTGCCAGAGCTCCAGGAGCGTTTGGACAGCGCTGCCAGGGATGCCCAGGGTGGGATTGTTGGGGTGGCTGTGCAGGGCCAGGGGCGGGATCCATGATCCCTGTGGGTCCCTCCCAGCTCAGGACATTCCAGGATTCTGTGAACCCTCAGATCAACACCTCCAGAGTTACCTTGGAACCAGGATGTGCTTCCCAGCCCGGGGCACACAGCTGGAGGGATTTCAGAGCTCTTTCTCTTGCCCAGAGCAGGCCCAGATTTGTCCCCTCAAGCAGCCGAGCTCAGCCCCAGCGGAGCCGGGAGTGGCGGCTGCCGATCCCACCTCAGTGCTCTCTCTCCCCTCAGCCTTCCTGAGCTCTGATTCTCCCTCTCTGGTTCCAGCTCCGGGATGGGATTGTGCCTGAACAACGCTCCTCCCAAGCAGGATTTCATCTACCCCACGGTGGCCCCGGGCCAGGCCTACGATGCCGACGAGCAGTGCCGCTTCCAGTACGGAGTCAAATCCCGCCAGTGTAAATACGGGGTAGAGAGCCTTCCTGCTTTACTATCGGTTCCCAGGGCCGGAGGAGGTGGGGCAGGGGGGAAGGAAAGGTCCACGGGGCTGTCCCTGCTGCCCACGTCCCTGTCCTGCCCCAAACCAGGGGCACTGTGGAGTTCCCGGTGAGCTCTGTGCCGTGCTTACCTGGGAGAGCACGCAGGAGGGGGCGTCCGGTCCATAAATGTTGGTCCCAGCCCAGTTTGGGTCAGGTTAATCCCATGGGAAGGGATTTCTTGCCTCTTCCTTGGCTGCTGGTGGTCCCCAAGGTCGCACCCATGCAGGCTCCCCTCTCTTTGCACGTTTTCCATAATCCTTACCAGAAGTCACCGTGCTGCTCACACAAACCCAGGGCAGGGGTGGAGTCCCCATCCCTGGAAGTGTCCAAAAACATGTGGCTGTGGCACTTGGGGACATGGATTAGTGCTGGGCCTGGCAGTGCTGGGTTGATGCTTGGACTGGGTGATCTCAGAGGGCTTTTCCAAGCTGAATTCCGTGATTCCATGACAGGAGGAGAGAAGTCTTTGTCCCGGGTGAGGTGAGGGATGTGCTGGAGCCCCACCTGAGCCCCATCCCCACCACCTCACTGCCACACCCTGGTCTCTGAACCCAGGGAAACACTGAAAGGAAAGGCTGCTCCAGGAGAAGGGAGGATCTGAACCGGGCACTTTGCTGTTCTTCATGTCCTGAACGTTGCCAAGGGCCCGAGCAGAGCGGTGAGGGAACATCTGCATGGAAGGGCTGCCTGAGCTCCTTAAGGCATCCACGTTCCTTGAGGGAACACAGCGGATCCAGCAGTGGGATGCACAGGCTGCAGGGACAGGATTCCCCATGGAAAGAGTGGTCAGGGGTTGGCAGGGGCTGCCCAGGGAGGTTTGGAGTGCCCATCCCTGGAGGTGTCCAAGGAATGCCTGGACGTGGCTCTCAGTGCTCTGGGCTGGTTGAAAACTTGGGGATGTCTCGATGATCTCAGAGGTCTTTTCCAACCCCAGTCCGTGCCCTGGAACGCTGTGAAGGAGCAAACACAGCAGCTCAGGGTTTAGTTTCTCTGTCACTGTGCAAAGCCCAGCCCAGCTCTGCCATGGGAGTGGCCCGGGGTGAGCCAGGCTGTCACTGTGAGGGACGATCCCACACTGCCCCAGCTCCTGGAGGTGTCCCCAGCTCATCCTGGTGAGAAAAGGGCCAAGTTGGTGCCTTGAACGGGGCCCAGAGGCCCAGAGCCCGCTGGACACGGGGCAGATGCAGCAGGAGCCGTCTGACCCCAAAGAATGGTGTCCCATGGTCGTGGTGTCCCACAGCAGGTGCCACCCACCGGGGTCTGTGCCTCTGCTCAGCTGAGCCCCAGGCAGGGAATGGGAACTTCCCCATCTCCCAGTTAATTTTTAGCCCAGGCAGATGCTTCCTGTGTCTATCCAAGGATCACAAAAGATTCCCTGGGTGACCCCTGCAGCCCCGTCATGGTTTGGGATAAACCCAAAGGGCGCCAGGGCTCGATTGTGTGCAGGCAAATGCGGGTCAGTGTGTGAGCCCATCCTGTGCCCCTGGACACAAACCCCAGAGGGATGGAGCCAGCAGGGCAGCACCCCTTCCTGCAGGCCAGGAGAGGGGGTGAGGGATGGCTGTCATGAGCATGGAGAGGATTCCAGGCCACGTTGGATGAGGCTTGGAGCAACCCCGTCTAGTGCAGGTGTCGGGGGCTGGAACGAGGTGATCTTTAAGGTCCCTTCCAACCCAAACCAAGCTGAGATTCGATGATTGGGGCTGGGAAGTCACCAGGAAGCCCCTGGTGACAGGGAGAAGGGGCTCCTGCTTCCCACTGGTCACTCTGGCTCTGCCAGAGCCTGAAGATGGGAAAGACTCTCTCCTCTTCCTGCTTAGAGCCATCTCCAGCTGGGCTTGGGTGAGGAAGTTGGGAGCCAAATTCCCTTTGCGGCTCCGACCTGCAGCACCGACCCCGCCGGGTTTCCCTTTGCCAGCTCGCCCTGGAGCACCCTGCCGGCCCAGCCCTCTTTAAGGTAGGGGAACGGAGCAATCCCAGCTCATCCTTCACAGGGGATTCCCGGTCGCTGTGGCTCAGCCGCTCCTGGGGGATCGGTCGGGGGCAGGAATGCGGGGCTGGAGGGCTGGATCCGCCCCGGGGGTGAGGAACGGGCTGTCACCTCCCTGGGGACAGGCGGCCAGAGCTGCCTGCTGGGTCACTCCTCCCCCGGGCTGACGGTCACTGTGCCAGGCAGGAAGAGGAGCCAGAGCATGCCCAGCTGGCCGAGAATGCCCGGGGCATCCTGGCTCGTGCCCAAAGTGGTGTGGCCAGCGGGACCAGCAGGGCAGGGACTGTCCCCTGTGCTGGCACTGCTGAGGCGTCGCAAATCCTGGGGTCAGTTTTGGGCCCCTCATGACAAGAAGGACACTGAGGGGCTGGAGCGTGTCCAGGGCAGGGAACAGAGCTGGGAAGGGTCTGGAGCCCCAGGAGCGGCTGAGGGAGCTGAGGGGGGGCTCAGCCTGGAGAAAAGGAGGCTCAGGGGGGACCCTGTGGCTCTGCACAACTCCCTGGCAGGAGGGGGCACCGGGGGGGCTCAGTCTTGTCCCAGGTGCCGAGTGACAGGACAAGAGGAAACGGCCTCAAGGTGCTCCAGGCTGGGTTTAGATTGGATATTGGGAAAAATCTTTTCACCGGAAGGGTGTTCAGGCATCGGCTGCCCAGGGCAGGGGTGGAGTCCCCATCCCTGGAAGTGTCCAAAAACGTGTGGCTGTGGAACTTGGGGACACGGTTCAGTGCTGGGCCCAGCACTGCTGGGTTGATGGTTGGACTGGGTGATCTCAGAGGGCTTTTCCAAGCTGAATTCCACGATTCCATGACACTGGCAGTGGCAGCAGCCGTAGCAGCTCAGGCTCTGCTCTCCCACCTCAGGACAGTTTCTGTCGCTGACACTGAACTTGTTCAACCTTTCCTGGATAAGCTCAGTCGTCCCAAGCTGCTCCTGAAAAGCAGCAAGTTCTCCATAGGTTGTTTCAGTAGGAATAGGAGCAGGATGGGGACCAGGCAGGAAAGTCAGGAAATGAGATTTTAGGGGCTGCTTTGCAGTTTGCAGGTGCTGAAGTCCTGCCTGAGGGTGACGCAGGGGCTGGAAAGGGCCTGGACTTTCTGATTTCACTTCTGGGTGGGTCCCGCGACAGCCAAGGGAAGATTTTTGTTTGCTGGAGCTCTGAGAGGTCAGGATGGGCTGAAGCTCGGGATCTGTGGCTCGGGAAACCTCCTGGGAAGAGGTCTGGAGTCCTCAGTGTCACCCAGGGGGCAAAACTGCACCGAGCAGACCCCGAGAGCAGAGGTGCCCGATTCCGAAGGGCTGGCTCGGGATGTGGCTTTATTTTGATTATTCCAAAAACAGCTCTAAAACTTGCAGAGGAACCTTCCCTTTGGGATTCCGAGGCTGGCTGGAGGTGGCCAGCAGCCAGGTGGCCACACTGCGAGCAGGGACCTCTCCAGCTGGGCTGTCGATGCTCACAGGGAGCCCCAGATTCCCGCAGCTCTGGATCCACCTGGCTTTGGGATGCTCACGGCAGGAGCCAGGAATGGGCTCAGCCTCCACGTCACAGACGCAAAACTGGGAACATCCCTCAGCCCTGGGAAGAGGGGTGAGGTCAAGGACAGAGGGAGTAGCTCTGGTGTCACCGAGCTGTCCGAGGAGAGGTGGCCCCTGTGGCAGGGGCCGGCTGGGAGTTGGCGCTCGGCGTTCCCTCCACATCCAGGGAATCCCAGAAGTGCTTAGGCTGGGTCCAGAGAAGGGGGAGAGCTGTCAGTGGCCTCGGGGTGACCGCAGCTGGCAGCACCTGGCAGGGTTTGCCCTCGTGTTGCCCCCACCGTGCTGAAGACACTCAGCGTCCCCGTGTCCCACCCAGCTGGTGCCTCCCGGGCGTGACGCTGCCCCTGGCGCCAGCAAATCCTCACCTGGGCTTTGTTTCTTTGTCTAAATCCTCACCTGGGCTTTGTTTCTTTGTCTCTCTCCCCTCCCTGGCCCTGTCTCCCCCATCTCCCTCTCTCCAGGAGGTCTGCAGCGAGCTGTGGTGCCTGAGCAAAAGCAACCGCTGCATCACCAACAGCATCCCCGCGGCCGAGGGCACCATCTGCCAAACCAACACCATCGACAAGGGGGTAAGGCAGCCCTGGGCACCGGGAAGAGCTGGCAGGGAGGGGTTGGGTCCCTTTTCCAGCAAAAACCGGGATTATTTCTCGCCTTGGGGGCGTGGAGTTGATTCAGGAGCACCCAGCAGCCGGTCCGGCCCTGACTGCCAGAGCCCAGAGCTGCCCTGGAGCGGGGCTGGGATGTGCCAGGGAGCCCAGAAATCACCCCAAAGTCCAGCCCGGAGCTCAGCACGGGCAGGGCTGGGATATGGAATGTGGGATGTGGAATGTGGGATATGGAATAGGGAATGTGGAATATGGACTATGGGAATGTGGGATGTGGGATGTGGAATAGGAAATAGGGAATGTGGGACAGGGAATGTGGGATGTGGAGTGTGGGATGTGGAATAGGGAATAGGGAATGTGGAATAGGGAATATGGAGTGTGGAATACGGAATGTGGGATATGGAATATGGGATAGGGAATGTGGAATAGGGAATGTGGAGTGTGGAATGTGGGATATGGGATATGGAATGTGGAATAGGGAATGTGGAATATGGGATATGGAATGTAGAATAGGGAATGTGGAATATGGAATATGGAGTGTGGAATGTGGGATATGGGATATGGAATGTGGAATAGGGAATGTGGAATAGGGAATGTGGAATACATAATAAGGGATATGGAATATGAAATGTGGAATATGGAATCCCCGCTCCAGTGAGATTCTTGGTGCCACCCCTGAGGCACAGCAAGGTGACCTCAAGCAACGCCATGTCCTTAAATGAACACCGTGTCCTCAGGTCTGCTGGGATCCCCTGGGATCTGCTGGGATCTCCTGGCTGGTCTGAGAAACGGGATTGTTTCCCCCAGTTTTCCCAGATTTTTGCTTTCAGAGGAACTTGGTTAAAACTGGCTATGATGACACCTTGGTTTCTCACCCTCGGCTGGGAGGGGAGGGCAGGATTTTTCCTGGCCATGAATTTTGCCTGGACTGCTTCGTTCCCTGCTCCTCCCACACCCGTTTTCCCCAGTACAAAGTGAAGGCAGCGCTCAAACGAAGAGCCCCTGCAAACTGGGACCACGGAGAATCAGGGCTGGGACCTTCCCCATTCCACCCGAGGAAAAGTAATTCCCAAGAAACATTCCAGATGCTTAGGAAGCTGCAGGAGCTGGTGCAGGGGAGACTCTGACAAATCCAGGATTCTCTGCAAACACTCGTTTTAGGGCTGCTGGGAACTGGGGCAGAGAGGGGCAGACAGCTCCCAGGGCTGCACATCACAGGGACTGCAGCGTTTTTTCCCTCCCAGTCATGGCTTTTTCCCAGCTTTTCCCACTTTTAAATATCCCTTTCCCCCACTCTGTGACCGCTTTTTAACCAGGGTTCTTCAAAACCCTCTGAGGGAAGGGAAGGGAAGTTTCAGGGAAGTTTCAGGGAAGTTTCAGGGAAGCAGCCACAGCCCCCAGGATTTATGGCAGCTGCTCCCTGTGAGGATTCTGGCTCACTCCAAACCCCCAGTTACCTTCCTGTGCTTATCCTTGTGGATCCATTCATTCTTTGGGAGTGATTTGATGGCTGGGAGGAGATGCACTTTTATATTGAGTTTCTGTGTTGTCCCCAGCTGGAGCTGCTGGGGTGAGCCCCAGACCTCAGCCCTTGGCTGGAGCAGCTCTCCAAGGTCTTCCCTGGCTTCTCCCTCTCCCCTGGGGAGAGCAGAGGGAAGGATCAGGGAATTTAAAGTGTGGAATATTAAAGGAGAGAGAAAATTCCTGTGCTCTGCCACCCAGTGTGGGGAGAGGCTGAGCCAAGCTCTGCTGTGCCCACACCCCAAACCTCCAGGTGTTTCCTCCTCCCAGATCCTCATTTTGTTAATTAATTGATCTCCTGTGATCGTTATGGCTTCACCTGCCTTACCCCAGGAACCCACGGTGGCATTTTTTCCTCCTATCCATGTCTTTTTCCCACTTCTAAATATCCCTTTTCCCCCACTTTGTGACCACGTTTTAACCAGAGTT
>VZTE01004262.1:850809-869214 GCA_013397775.1 Eulacestoma nigropectus | reverse complement strand
CTTTGAGGTCCCTTCCATCCCAACCCCCTCTGTGACTCCATGGCCTCAGCAGCACGAGGACCTTGATCCTCACGTGCCTGTGGGGTTTTGTGACCCTTGGTGGCATTTGGGTGTCAGAGGCTCATCCTGGGGGGAGGACGGGGCGTCCCTCGCACCTCCCCCTTCTCCATGTCACGGATCCAACCCCGGGGAACAGCCCCCTCCTGTCCTGCCCTGGCCTCTGCTGTTCTGCCCCCAGTCCCTGTGCTCCCCCTGTGCCGCGAGACCCTGGGGTGGCCCTGGGGGCTGCTCCTCATCTCCTGGGCTCTTCCAGCAGTGCCCAGAGGCCTCAGGTGTGGGGCACACCTCCCCCTCCCTCCCCGCTGGCACCAGCAGCCCCCCGGGACCCCTCTTTGCTGGCAGCCTCATCCCTGGGCATTCCTTCCTCCAGCTGGCAGGAATCTGCTCCTCAGCTTGGTTTTGGGAGCTGATCCCCACCCTGGGCCTCTGCTGAACCCCTGGAGCTCAGCTCGGCTGCTCGGGCTTCCCAGAAGGGTGGGGGGGTTCGGGGGTGCCTCGTGTCCGTCAGAGGCTTCATTCCACATTTCTTTGAGGAATATCCTGGCACGGAGCACCCCCACGCTGCAGACGAGGAGTGCCCCACAAGCTCGGTGGAGGGGGCCACAATCCTGCGGGGATTTGGGAAGGGAAGAAGCCTGAGGTGGGGCTGTTCGATTCCCAGCGGTGCCGGAGCCCGGGCTTGGGATGCGGAGCCCCGGAGAGGAGCGCTGAGCTCAGCACTCCGCAGATACCGCGCGGAACGCGGCTCGAGTTTGTTTGTTTGCTTTGCTTTGTTCGCTCCGTTCTTCCTTTTGCTCTTGGCCGATGCGGGAGTTCGGGGAGAGCGGGGTGGGAGGAGCAGGAGCTTGCGGAAAACAGGAGGTTGCTCCTCAGAAACAGTAATAAGGCGTAATTCCTCCATGGGAGAGGGCCGGCAGGAGGAACAAAACATCCTCGGAGGCAGCAGCCGGCTGAAAATGTTCGATTTGGGTAGCTCTGTTAAACACGCAGAGGAGGAACCACGGCGGACCCCGAGTGAAGGGAGGGGGTCAAAATCTGCAGGGGGATGCCTGGCTGGGGCTTTCACCTCTCTGGGACAGGGACAGGAGCCCAGGGAACGGCTGGAGCTGTGTCAGGGCTTGGCATGGAGCTCAGGGAAAGGTTCTTCCCCCCGAGGGTGCTGGGCACTGCCCAGGCTCCCCAGGGAATGGTCCCGGCCCCAAGGCTGCCAGAGCTCCAGGAGCGTTTGGACAGCGCTGCCAGGGATGCCCAGGGTGGGGTTGTTGGGGTTTCTGTGCAGGGCCGGGGGCTGGATCCATCATCCCTGTGGGATCCAGCTCAGGATATTCCAGGATTCCATGATTGTTTTTTAGCAACGTTCCCTGGGCAGGCTCAGAGGTCCCACTCGTTCCGTGGCAGTCGCTCTTCTCCCATCTCCAGGAATTCCAGGGCTCGTTGTGCTGTTTCAGAGGAACTTCCTGGGGTCCAGCCTTGCCCTTGCTGTGCTCAGCGCTGCTGCCGTGGGGACACTGCTGTCCCTGGTGATGCCTTGAGGGGCTGCCCAGAAACAGAGACCAGGCAGGAGTGAGGGAAGAAAGGGGGATATTTATCTGAAAGGCCTTCAAAGGTGCACCCTGGGGAGCCAAAGGCCACATCCAAGCTGGACCCCAAGGTGGGCCCCGAGTCACGAGTTCTTCACACTTTGATAGGTTTGGTTCATTTGCAGATCAGCATCAATTCTCCAGTTAAAGCTTCAGCTCATAATGGAATTTCTTCAATTTCTCCACCTCTCCAGAGGCCCTGGTTTGCACCTTTTGGGCCTGGGACAGCCTGAGTGTCCCTGAACAACGAGCTGGGAGAGGCTTTGTTGTGTCTGTCTGGCACAAGAGAGCAGCAGCCAACAGGCTCCAAGGAACTCCAGAGTCCCACACCGGGCAGTGCGGGATTTAAAGACATAAAAGCCGGAACCTGAGGCATCACTGGAGCCACCTGAACAAGGACAAGGTGATGCCCAGGCCGGCTGAGTGCCAAGGACGCTCCCATTCCCAGAGGATGCTGGGCAGTGATTCCAGTCTCCTTTCCCCTGGTGGCTGGGATGGGGACCTGGCTGCCAAGGGCAAATCCTGCCTGGGAATTGTCCCCAGGGAGGGTGTGGGGACTGTCCCAGAGCTCAGGCGGCCCAGGCAGCTCGCTGGAGCAGGCAGGACATGGGTTCCAATGCAGGGTCACCCCTCTCTCCCTCCTTCCTCTGTTCTCCCTCTCCCCATTCCTCTTCCATGGGACTTTTACGGGCAGGAATTCCCACGGGAAGGCCTTTCCAAGGGACCAGTGAGGAGAGCCAGCAGGATTCCTCCCACACGGAGCAGTGTGACCCCCAGAGAGCCCCAGCTCCCTGCCCGACCCCCAGGGGCAGCCCCTGCTCTCGGTGGGTGCCGAGCTCCCCCTGCTCAGCAGCTGCTTCCCAGAGCTTCTCCAGGGGCTTGCCCAGGCATCCTGCTCCCGAAAATGCCTCCAAGCTGCTGAATTCCCCTCTCGTGCCTCCTCCTGCTCCTCCCTCTCCCAGCTTTGCTCTCTCTTCCCCCCAGCTGCACTCGGGCGCTCCCAGGCACAGCTGGGCCCCCTCCCCTCCCTCCCGCTGCCCCTTTGATGTGCTGGATGGAGTTTCCAGCTCTGCACGTTCCCCTTCCTCCCATCCAAGGTGCTTCCCAGCCCTGGCACAGGGAGCAGGACTGTGGGAGGTGCCCCCAGGAGGGAACTGCCACAGCTTGGGCACCGCTGCCGGGGCCGTGCTGGGATCCTGGGATGCTCAGGAAAGGCAGCAAATGCCACAAGCCACAGCAGGGTTTGATGAAATCCAGTGGCAGGAGCCAGGGAATGCTCTGCTGGACCCACATCCCACTCCAGGCACTGTATCCAGATATCCCAGTCTGTTCCTGGGGTGATGCTCTGGCGAAGGTTGTTGGGGAAGAGGAATTTCACCTGAAGGTCCTTCCCCATCATCCCCACGCTGCTGTTGTCCCCTTTGCTGGGAAGGATTCGGTATCTCTGAACTTGAACGATCTCCAATGTGCTCTGATGTCCTTATCAGCCAAGTTTGGTGCTGTTCAGAGGTCAGCTCCTAACGCTGAGTTCTGATCTCACTTAAACTTCCCTCAGTCTCTAGACAGTTGCTCTGTGTTATCCCTACGTGCCCTTTACAGCTGGATCTGTGCTGCTCCAAGGTTTTCTGAGCTTCTCGAACAAACCTGGCACCTCCAGTAAGCGTTAACCACACACAGATCATGAATTCTAGAATGAAAAAAAATACCTGTGCCAAAAACCACAGCCTTGGACAGACAGGAACGGTTTCCCTGGCCCAGTAATTTTGTTGTTCTGCTCTGGCAGCTGGAAAAACCTTGGAGAGGTAACTCGGGAGCTGCTGCCTCAGTTTCCCTGTTGACAAAGTGGGCAGAGGGGTGTTGGCAGCTTGTAAAGTGCCAGGAGTGGCCCAGATAAGAACAAATCCCTTTGTGTCCTTCCCCATCACATCCAGCCGCTGTTCCCAGGCTGGAGAGGGACTGGGGACAAGGGATGGAGGGACAGGACACAGGGAATGGCTTCCCACTGCCAGAGGGCAGGGATGGATGGGATATTGGGAAGGAATTGTTCCCTGGGAGGGTGGGGAGGCCCTGGCACAGGGTGCCCAGAGCAGCTGTGGCTGCCCCTGGATCCCTGGCAGTGCCCAAGGCCAGGCTGGACGGGGCTTGGAGCAGAAGGGACAGTGTCCCCCAGGGGTCAGCGTCCGGCTCAAGGTCCTGCATCCCTCCTCCAGGGGCATCCTCCTGGTTTTCCACGTCTTTTCCCTCCTCGGTGGCCCCATTTGAAGCTGTGCTCCTCTCCCAGGGGGTGTCAAGGCCTGTTCCCTCAACTGCCTGGCCGAGGGCTTCAACTTCTACACGGAGCGGGCGGCGGCCGTGGTGGACGGGACCCCGTGCCGGCCGGACTCCAACGACATCTGCGTCAACGGCGAGTGCAAGGTGCTCCAGGGCTGGGACAGCCTGGGATGGGGCAGGGGGAGACAAGGACAGAGCCCCGGGCAGGGGAGTGCTGCCCTCAACCTGCTCCTACGGACACGGGATGGGTGTGGAGGGTTAAGAGAGCTGGGGGTGCTCACCTGGAGAAGAGAAGGCTCCAGGGAGAGCTCAGAGCCCCTTCCAGGGCCTAAAGGGGCTCCAGGAGAGCTGGAGAGGGACTGGGGACAAGGGATGGAGGGACAGGACACAGGGAATGGCTTCCCACTGCCAGAGGGCAGGGCTGGATGGGATATTGGGAAGGAATTGTTCCCTGGGAGGGTGGGGAGGCCCTGGCACAGGGTGCCCAGAGCAGCTGTGGCTGCCCCTGGATCCCTGGCAGTGCCCAAGGCCAGGTTGGATGGGGCTTGGAGCACCCTGGGATGGTGGAAAGTGTCCCTGCCATGGCAGGGGGTGGGATGAGATGATGTTAAAGGTCCCTTCCCACTCAAACCATCCTGTAACTCCACGATGTCTCTGCCTGGACACCCAGTGGGAACAGGAACATTCCCACCCCAGCCTTGTGCCCATCCCCTCTCCAGGCATTCCCTGCCTCGGGGATGGATCTCTGCACCCCCAGGCACTTTGATATTTCCCTTGCAATGGGATCTGGGGGGAGCTGTAAAAGTTTAATTATAGGAAAGCGCTGTGGGAGTGGCTGGCGTCCCCCAGCAGACAGACAGACAGACAGACAGACAGACAAGAAGGCTCCCTGTGGGTCTGTCTGTCTCCTTTCCGGTATCTCTGGGATCTTTTTGTCTCCATGGGGCTGAACATGTGGGACAAAGAGGGATTGCACAGAGGGAGCCAGGGCCGTGCTGGTGACCCGAGTGCCACCCCACAGTGACAGTGGGACAGAGGCCACAAGGACACGTGAGCTGCAGGGACAGGGCTTCCCTTGGGGGCTGCAGCTCCAGCAGCTCCACACGGGCATCCCAACCCCTGATCCCAGGATTCCCGCCCGCACCCTCCCAGCCTCGGAGAGGGGTGGCAGAGGTGACGCTGCTGAGGTGTCCGGGGCACTGAGGGGAGCAGGGCAGGTGCGGGGAGGGAAGGGCCCCCCCAGGAGGGCTCATTCCTGCTGCTCCCTCCCGCAGCACGTGGGCTGTGACCGAGTGCTGGGCTCCGACTCCAAGGAGGACAAGTGCCGCGTGTGCGGGGGAGACGGCAGCTCCTGCGAGACCATCGAGGGCGTCTTCAACCAGTCCCTGCCCGAGGGAGGTAGGGAACAAACGGCCTGGTCACCCTCAAGCCCCTCCTCGACCTCACCTGCCCCTGGGGACGGGCAGGGACACATCCCAGAGAAACATCCCAAGGGGTAGGACCGGGCTGGAGGGAGGGAATCCCCGCTGCCCACCAGCCAAGCCGTGCCCCAGCCCCCACTGGCACCCAAATCTCTGGCATGGAGCTCCAGGCTCCTTCCCTGCTCCACAGCACATTCCCAGTGCAGCCAGTCCCACCACGAGAGCCCGCACTGCAAACCCACCCCATTTTGGTGCTCCAAATGCCTTTCCCGTCCTTTCCCCCTGGGCACGGGGTTGGTTCACGCTCCCACCCAGCCCAGGGCAGCTCTGGCTCTGGGATTGGAGGCTGAACGTTCCCCCTCAGCAGCCCCTGGCTGTCCCACAGGTTACGAGGAGGTGATCCAGATCCCCAAGGGCTCCGTCCACATTGACATCCGGGAGCTGAACCTCTCCATCAACTACCTGGGTGAGACGGGGCTGGGGAGGCTGAAATCCAGGCGGACCCTGCCGTTTCCCTGCGGTTAACAGGGTCTGGGAAAGGCCCGGCAAGGAGAACTTCCCACCCAGGCTGGGATCTGGGGGCAGCAGGGCAGGGTGTCCCAGGCCAGCGTGGGCTGTGTGTCCCCCTTGCCTCTGTCCCGTGTTAGCATCACAACCCTGAGCAAACCCCTGCAGCTCCTGGCACTGCCCGTGGCTCCCTGGCATCCCCCTCTGCCAGCCTGGGGATTAAAATAAACCTCCTCACATTTTCCTCGGCCGCGGTTTTCCAGCCTCGCTCAGTCCCGCTTACACAACGAGGATTTTCTTTCCCCTTTTTCCCTCCCTGTCCCCCCGAGCGATGCAGGGCAGGGCAGGGGGCTCACCCTGGCTCCCTGCCGGGTGCCTGCAGGAGCAGGAGGCAGCAAGGTTCTCCTGGCAGCGTCCCTCCAGCCCAGCTCCCTTTGCTGGGATCGGAGGTGCCGCCATCCCTCCCTGCCCAGTGTGTGGGGACTCCTCGTGTCCATCCACACCGGATTTCTGCACTCTGAGACCGCTGCCACCGGGCTCTGCCGCTCCGGGATCTCTCCTGGCATCCCAGACAGAGGGAGCATCCTCCGCCCTCAGCAGCGCCAAGGATCCTCCCTGCCCCAAGCGCGATGGGGCCGGCGAGGGCAGCGCTGCCCCGGAGCCGCTCCCGGAGTGGGAATGGGAATGGGAGTGGGAATGGGAATGGGAATGGGATGGAGCGAGCGGTCCGATCCCCCTCTAGCGACTCTCCCGGGCACCACAGCCCGGCTCCGGGCCCCAGCAGCTCCAGCAGCCCCGACCCAGTCAGCA
The DNA here is from genome assembly GCA_013397775.1 of Eulacestoma nigropectus. Lineage (NCBI taxonomy): Eukaryota > Metazoa > Chordata > Aves > Passeriformes > Eulacestoma > Eulacestoma nigropectus. Next base: position 862,565 of record VZTE01004262.1, on the reverse strand, counting down.
CAGCTGGGTTTGAGCCGGCCTTCGTGGCCACAGCTTGTCCCCGAGCCCCAGCCCAGCCTGGGAGTGTCCCGTCCCTAAATGTTGGTCCCAGCTCAGTTTGGGTCAAATTAATCCCGTGGGAAGAGATTTCTTGCCTCTTCCGTGGCTGCTGCTCGTGCCCACAGGGAGGTGCTGGCCAGGCTGAGAGCACACTGAGGGTACCTTGGTCCCACCGTGCTGGTGGCTCTGCGTGACCCCGAGCCAGCCCCCAGCTGTCCCCTCCATGTAGGACAAGGCTGGTGCCATTTACCCTCTGTCCCAGCACTGCTCTGAGCCCGGCAGGCGAGCAGTGCCTGGCTGAAGTTGGCCCAGGTGCTTCCAGCCTTTTGTGTGACCTCCCTGCCCTGTCCCGGCAGCGCTGCGAGGGGACAGTGGGGAATATTTCATCAACGGGAAGCTCTCCATCGATCCCCCCCGGCGCTTCGACGTCGCCGGCACCACCTTCCACTACAGGAGGTCCCCTGAGGAGCCCGAGTCGCTGGAGGCTTTGGGACCCACCAACGTCACCCTCTTTGTCATGGTTGGTAACTTCATACCCGCCCTGGTGTGGTCCTGGCTGGGCTAGCAGGACCTTCCCGTGGCCACGTGGGGATTGGGGCTGAGCAGCCCCTGGGGTGACTGTGGGGAGTGAAGGGACAGAGTCCAGAGGTAAATGGGGCTGAATTCACACAATCTCAGAATTAATTCGGTTGGAAAAGCCCTTTGAGACCATCGAGTCCAACCTGTGACCCAACACGGCCTTGTCAGCCGGACCATGGCTCCGAGTGCCACGTCCAGCCTTCGAAAGGGTCACCCCACGTGGGACAGGAGCCACAATCCCTGCCTTAGGGGACCAGTGCTTTATCCATTGGGCACTCTCAGGTGCCCCTTCCTAATCTCAGCTCTCCCTCCCTAATCCATCAGGTTTTGGGACGATTCCACCCTTAAGTGCCCTGGGAGCTCGTGCTCCGATCGAGCACCACTGTCAGCACTGGTGGCTGCCCTGCCAGCTCTGGGAGGGGCTGGAAAGGGGGCAGGGGGAGATTCCAGCTGCCCTGGATGCCACCTGGGTGGCACTGATGTCCCGGGGGTGCCTTTCCCGCAGGTGCTGGTGCGGACGGAGCCGCAGGGGATCCGCTACAAGTTCAACGCTCCGGTGGGCAGGGACGGCTCCAGCCAGTACTCCTGGCACTACACCCCATGGACCAAGTGCTCCGTGCTGTGTGCAGGGGGTGAGCTCTGATGCTGGGCTGGTTTGGGGGGACAGGTGGGACCCCCCCTGCTCTGTGCCTGGGCCTCTGGTTGGCTGTGAGGAGCTCTGGGGTCTCCGCACGGCCCCACCCCGCTCTCAGCCGTGTGAGAGTTGTGCCAGGGCAAAGAGCCTGGCTGCCACCTTCAGCTGCGCCCAGGTGTGGGTGGAAGGACCCTAAAGATCAAATTTTTCCACCCCCTGCCATGGCAGGGACACTTCCACCATCCCAGGGTGCTCCCAGCCCCGTCCAGCCTGGCCTTGGGCACTGCCAGGGATCCAGGGGCAGCCACAGCTGCTCTGGGCACCCTGTGCCAGGGCCTCCCCACCCTCACAGAAAAGGATTCCTTCCCAACATCCCATCCATCCCTGCCCTCTGGCAGTGGGAAGCCATTCCTTGTATCCTGTCCCTCTCCAGCCCCTTTTAAACCCATTTACCCGTGCAATGCATGGACTCATAGAATGGCTTTAGGTTGGGAGGGGCCTTAAAGCTCCTCCAGTGCCACCCCCTGCCATGGCAGGGACACTTCCACCATCCCAGGGTGCTCCCAGCCCCGTCCAGCCTGGCCTTGGGCACTGCCAGGGATGGAGCAAGGACGGGCTGGCCGATCACAATGGGTCACATCTATGGTCTGGGAGCTGAAACTCTCCTGGTGCTTCCCTGAATCCTTGGCCTGGTTCCCATGGGGATTGACACAGAGGTTTGTGTCTCAGGACTTTGGAGGGGCTGAGCTGGTGTTCAGAAGAGAATGGCTCAGGAATGTTCCCTGTTTGAAGCTCGGGGCTGGTCTTGCATGCTAGGCATCGATCAAGTGTTGTCCCTCCCTGTTCCTGTTGTGGCCCAAGTGCTGCCCAGGGAGTGTCACAAGGCCAAGGTTAGAACAGGTTCATTGGAGCATGAGATCCCTGGAATGCTGTGATCCTCCATCCTCTGGCATGTCCTGCCCTGGCTGGTGAGCTTCAGCATCCCAGGGTCAGTGAGGCTGGAAAAGCCCTCCAGGGGCATCGAGGGCAACCTGTGCCCGATGCCCACCTCACCACCCAGAGTGCCACATCCAGACCCTGACCCCATCATTCCACATCCAGACCCTGACCCCATCGTTCCACACCATCTGTGTTTCCTGGAGATGCCAGAGGAGCCCTTGGTTAGGAACGGAGGGATAAGTTCAGGCTCCATGTGCAGGGACAAGCGGCCGCTGTGTCACATCACCCCGCGGGAGCAGAGCTGTGGGGCCGGCACCCGCAGCCTGGCCCTGCTCCAGCCTCAGCCTCCTCCTCCTCCTCCCTTTCCCCCTTCCCTCTTCTCCCTGGGCAGGCAGCCAGGTCCAGTCTGTGGTGTGCAGGAAACTCTCCGATGGCTCCACCGTCCCCAACCATTTCTGCAGCGCCGACACCAAAGTGCCCGAGCGGCAGAGGCCCTGCAACACCGAGCCCTGTCCCCCGGCGTGAGTACCTGGGGCAGGGAGCCAGGGGGGAAAGCCAGGGTGGAAGAGGGTGAAATTCCTTGGGAATGGCAGCCAGGGGTGACACTGCCTGGCTGGAGCAGCTCTGCTGGGGAATGGGGTTGGGGTTTCTCCTCTGTGTCCCAAATATTCCGTGAGTCCCTCAGGAACTGTCCCAGCCCCTCCCTGGCTCCTCTCCTGGAGGGGAAGGGCAGGTGTGGAGGAACTCTGGGGTTCCAGCAGAGCTGCCTGGGAGGCTGTGGCTGAGTAGGAGCAGGGGGACAAGCCCAGCCCAGAGTGCCCCTCCAAGCTCTGTTGTTGGCCCATCTCCAGCTGGGCCATTGGGAACTGGTCCGAGTGCAGCCGGAGCTGCAATGAGGGCGTCCGGACCCGCAGCGTCTTCTGCAAGAGGAAGATCTCTGCCAGCGAGGAGAAAACCCTGGATGATGCCTCCTGCACCCAGCCACGGCCGAAGATGCTGGAGCCCTGCAACAACCAAACGTGTCCTCCGGAGTGGGTGGCCCTGGACTGGTCAGAGGCGAGTGCCAAAGGAGGGACACAGAGCTGGGGAAGGGTCTGAGGAGCAGCTGAGGGCACTTGGCTCGTCCAGCTGGAGCAGAGGAGACTGAGGGGAGGCTCCTCGGGGGCTGCAGCTCCTCCCGAGGGGAGGCGGAGGGGCAGGGGCTGAGCTCTGCTCTGGGACAGGGACAGGAGCCCAGGGAACGGCTGGAGCTGGGTCAGGGCTTGGCATGGAGCTCAGGGAAAGGTTCTTCCCCCCGAGGGTGCTGGGCACTGCCCAGGCTCCCCAGGGAATGGTCCCGGCCCCAAGGCTGCCAGAGCTCCAGGAGCGTTTGGACAGCGCTGCCAGGGATGCCCAGGGTGGGATTGTTGGGGTGTCTGTGCAGGGCCAGGGGCTGGACTGATGATCCCTGTGGCATCCAAGTCAGGATATTCTGATTCTGTGACTGACATCGTCCCTCACGTCTCTGAGGGCGCTGCTCCGGGGGAGGACGGTGCCGGTCACCAGTGATGGCCACGGAGAGCGCAGTGTGGGGATGTTGTAGCTCAGGAGCCAGCAGGGGTGGGAGCAGCGTGGGGGGAGCCAGAGCTGCCTCTGTGCCCTCCTTGCCGGCCGCCCTGACCGTGTCCCCTGTCCCTGCAGTGCACCCCGAGCTGCGGGCCCGGCTTCCGCCACCGCATCGTCCTGTGCAAGAGCGGCGACCACAGCGTGACCCTGCCCACCTCCCAGTGCCACGAGGCCGCCAAGCCCCCCACCAGCATGAGGTGCAACCTGCGGCGCTGCCCCCCGCCCCGCTGGGTCACCGGCGAGTGGGGAGAGGTAGGGACAGCCCTCCCCACGGGGGTGTTGCAGGAGAAGCCTCCCAGCCCTTCAAATCCTGCGGGGCCGAAGGCTTTTACCGGCCAGCAGAACCCTGCGTGGCCACCACAGCTGTCAGGGGGCAGCAGGACCCCCTGGCAGTGTTCTCTGCCCCCTTTTTGGCTCGTTTGTGATGGTGGCCCAAGGGCAGAGCTGACCCTGGGGGTGTCCCAGGCCTGGCAGGACCCCACAGAAGTCACTGAAGGGTCCCCTTGGGTATCTGGGGTCAGCAGGGCAGTGGCTGCAGAGCTGGGCCGGTCCTACTGACAAGCAGGGCCACTGTTGGTCCCCCCCAGAGCCCAGCGGGGTGACCCTGACAGTCCCCCCTGCCCTCCAACACCCCTCGAGCTGCAGGGTGACATCGGGGTGCGGGAGGCCTGGGAAAGGCCGGGGATTTAGGGTGGGATGAGGGATCCTCCCCCAGTCCTGGAGAATCAAACCGAGCTTTGTCGGGTGCAGGGCCACAGCCCTCGCTCGTGCCAGGGAGTCCTGGCTGGGCAGGGAAGGAACCACCTCCAGCACCCTTTGCACCCCCTAACGCCCATTTGTGCCCACTCCTGTCCCACTCCTAAAGCCGTGGTGGCCACGGCAGCTCCCCCTGTGCTGTCCCCGCAGTGCTCTGCCCAGTGCGGCCTTGGGCAGCAGAGAAGATCCGTCCAGTGCCTGGCTCACACCGGGCAGCCGTCCATGGAGTGCGTGGAGGCCCTGCAGCCCCCCGGGATGCAGCAGTGCGAGACCAAGTGCGAGTCGGGGCCTACGGACAACCCTGAAGGTGAGGGGTCTCTGGGGAGGGGACCCGGGGGGCACTGCCAGCTCTGGGCACAGCGACAGCGGAGCCAGCACAGCACGAGCTGGGCTCTAGGGTGGGGAGACCCCATCCCTGGAAGGGTTCAAGGCCAGGTTGGACGAGGCTTGGAGCAACCTGGGATGGTGGGAGGTGTCCCATGGCAGGGCTGGAATGGGATGAGCTTTAAGGTCCCCTCCAACCCAAACCATCCTGTAACTCCACGATTTCTCTGCCTGGACACCCAGTGGGAACAGGAACATTCCCACCCTGGCCTTGTGCCCATCCCCTCTCCAGGCATTCCCTGCCTCGGGGATGGATCTCTGCACTCCCAGCCTGTGCAGGGGTGGAAATGGATGAGCTTTAAGGCCCCTTCCAACCCAAATCACTCTGTTGAAAATGTGGCCATTCTGTGGCCCTGGTCCCCTCTGGTCCCAGGCCAGCCTGGTGTGCCATGACCCCGAGAAATGCAGGAACTGCACCTTGAGAAATGCAGGAACTGCACCTTGGCAGAAAGGTTTTCATGAGTGAGGTCCTCAGCAGCTTCTTCATCACGGCTGCATCTTTCAGCTTCCTGGCAAAACCTCCCGGGATCTCCTCAGCCAGGCTGTGACCCTGCTCCCCCTCTCTGTGTCCCCTCAGAGTGCAAGGATGTGAACAAGGTGGCCTACTGCCCGCTCGTCCTCAAGTTCAAGTTCTGCAGCCGGACCTACTTCCGACAGATGTGCTGTAAAACCTGCCAGGGGCACTAGGACACGGCGGGACACGGCGGGACCCCCGTGGCAAAACTGGAAGGCCAAAGCTCTGCCGGAGGGCCGCCGAGCCGTGCCCTCCGTCTCCGCCCTGGGAATCTCCCCTGGCTCCCACACAGACTCCGCTCACGCTTCCAGCGGGAGCCGGCGTCCCCCAAACCCGTCCCCCACAGCCCCCCTTGGCCCCCGAGCTTCACCGTGGCAGGTTCCCAGTTAAACCACTGCAGCCCCAGCTGGATGAGCGCTGGGAGAGGGGGGGAGCTGGGCAGAGCAGGGACTTTACTTGAAATTCTGATGTTGTTATTTATTAGTAGCGGCCGAGAGCCACCGAGGGCAGCGGCACCGCTCGGCCCGCTCCTGCCTCAGCCCGCTCCGTGTCCCCAGGGCATCACCGCGGGGCTCGGGCATCCCCGGGGCTGCCGCCCTTCCCTCGGGATCCCAGGGGAGACAGGGAGGAGGGTTCAGGCGCCTCGGGTGACCAGCGTGGCTTGTGGCTCCTGGGCGCTGGATGAAGAGGAGCCGCTGTGGGGAGGGTTTTGTCCCCTTGGTTTGCGCCCCGTCGCCTCGGGGCTGGCAGCAGGGGACACGGAGCAGCTCACCCCGTGAGCAGAGCAGTGGCACCAGCTTAACTGGGAGAGGGGGTTCTCCAAACTCTCGGGGCGACCGACTCGGATTGGGGTGTTCCCCCGCTTGTCCTTAACGCCCTTGTCGCTTTTAGGACCGGTTTGTATCCCTCGAAGCACGAGCTGAGGTGGGGGCAGAGGTGTGCTCGGGGCTGCAGCCGCCTCACGGGCATGGAGGCTGTGCCAGGCTCGGGGAGCAAAGCAGAGGGGGATGCAGGACAGGAGCGCTCCTGCCACAGTGTCCCCGGAGCCTGGCACGGCAGAGCCCTGCCCAGAGGTCGCCTCAGCCCCTGCAGCGGCCTCACTTCCAAAGGTGCTTGACTTCCAAAGGTGCTTTGCCTCCGAAAGGTGCTTTGCCTCCAAAGGCAGCCTGGCCACGTGTGGCTGTGGCCTCGAGGTGCCAGTCCCGGTGCCACCCACTCCTCTGCCCGCGGGAGGCCTCCAGTGATGGGAAAAGAGCAGGCTTGAAATTCCTCCAGGTCACCTCGTGGCCAAACCTGGGCCCGTCTCTCCACGGGCAGCCCCTGGAGGAGACCTGACTTCAACTCTCCAAAGCATGTGCTTTTTGTTAGCATTAGCATTGTTGTTATTATGATTATTTTCAGGCCTTTCCACGTCTCAGCGGTGGGAAACCTTTGTCCAAAGCCGTGTTTTGTTCCCTTGGGGCCATCCCTACGGTGCAGGGAGGGGACAGCCTCCTTCCCCCAGATCAAAGCCCCCATGTGTTCCTCTCCCTGCTGTATTTTTGTGTCCACCTGCTCCTCCAGCCGATCGCAGCTTCTCTGGTGCTCAGCAAACCTCGTTTCTCTTCCTTCCTGGTGCCACGCTCCGTTCTGACATTTCTGGGTGAGGGGAGGGGGTGTTTTCACCGTTTTTATATCGATATATATCTACTGACCAATGTTTAACATACTAACTCTGAGGAGGAGCGACGTAAGGCATGAATTATAATAAAGGAGTAGCTACGACCCCGGGCACAGCTTCTGCTCCCCGTTGTGTTCCTCGAGCCCGGGGCTTGCTCTGGGCACCCCAGTCCACACCAAAGGAGGGGTGTGGAAGCAGGGGAGGGTTTTCCCTGGGACCAGAGCAGGTTGGAGAGGTGAGGATTCACCCAGAGCTGCTTCAGGACATGTGGGAACCATTTCCCCCTTGGCACCCCATGGCACAGAGACCCCCTGTGTTTGTAATGCTGGGCCAGCAGGGGAGGGGGGATTCTGCCCCTCTGCCCCACTCGGGTGAGACCCCACCTGCAGAGCTGCCCCAGCCCTGGGGAACAACATCAGGAGGACCTGGAGCTGCTGGAGCCAGTCCAGAGGAGGCCACGGAGCTGCTCCCAGGGCTGGAGCCCCTCTGCTCTGGAGCCAGGCTGGGAGAGCTGGGGGTGCTCACCTGGAGAAGAGAAGGCTCCGGGGAGACCTCAGAGCCCCTTGCAGGGCCTGAAGGGGCTCCAGGAGAGCTGGAGAGGGACTGGGGACAAGGGATGGAGGGACAGGATACAGGGAATGGCTTCCCAGTGGCAGAGAGCAGGGATGGATGGGATATTGGGAAGGAATTGTTCCCTGGGAGGGTGGGGAGGCCCTGGCACAGGGTGCCCAGAGCAGCTGTGGCTGCCCCTGGATCCCTGGCAGTGCCCAAGGCCAGGTTGGACGGGGCTTGGAGCAGCCTGGGACAGTGGGAGGTGTCCCTGCCCATGGCAGGGGTGGCACTGGGTCGGGTTTAAGGTCCCTCTCACCCAAACCGTTCTGTGACTCTGCAGGGGACAGTGGGGACGTGGTGGCCCAGAACTGTCTCAGGCCTCGGCTTCCTGCAGCGCCCCTGCTTTTTGCTGCGCCTCAGCCAGGGCCTCTTTTATTTAAAAAAAAAAAAAAAGGGCAGCAACCAAAAGCCCCGGCCAGGTGACATCCAGCAGCTGAGGGGAAAGATCTCACCGAGGCTCTGAGCATCCCTGCCGGGCTCTGTCCAGCTCCCGCTCCCTCCCCAGCTCGGTGACACCCAGCAGCAGCAGCAGAGGTGGTGACACCCAGGGCAGGGCCACCTCGACGTCCCCTGGTAGCAAAGGCACCGCTGTCCTCACCACCCCCACAAACAAAATGAGGAAGTGAGGGGAGGGAAAGAAAATGCGTCAGAGTCGTACTTGCACCAGAAAGGCAAAAACGAAGCGCTCTGGGATGGCCCCGGGCCGGCGGTGACAGCAGCCCCCAGCACCCCGGGCTGGGGAGGGACGCGGGGACATCATGGTGAGTGCGAGCAGGGCCCTCCTGGGGACCCCCTCTGCTCCCCTCGGGCACCCCGGGGTGTCACCTCCTACCCTGCCACCCCAGCCCTGCCCTGCCCCGCTCCCAGCGCGGTCCCTCGCTGCTTTGGGAGCTGCCAGGGCCTGCCCCACGTCCCTGCTGGAGAGGGGACGGTGCTCCCCAGCTCGGGGACAGGGAGAGGGGGAGAGCAGCTGGGGGTGGGTGTGGGGGGCTGGGGGCTGCTGTCCCCCAGGACAGGGTGGGGACCGCCAGGGGATGGGTCTGTGCTGGCGCAGAGAGGTTTGGATTTTGCTGTCACCGCTGCGGCACCCACGGGACAGCTTCGTGTCCCCCCTGGTGCTTCTGGTCTCAGCACTGGTGGTGCTGGTGGGGCAGAGTGTGGGGTGGGGGTGGCAGCCCCAGGCCAGGAGGGACCCTCTGGGTGCTGGTCCCCATGGTCAGACCTTGCAGGGCTGGGGGACAGGGGCTGCAGGGAGGATGTGGGGCTGCAGGGAGGGCAGCAGCCACTTCTGGAAACTGATCCGGAGGCAGAAGAGGAAGATGCAAGCTCTCGGGATTAGGAAGATGCTCAGACTTGGGGTAAGGGGCTGCCACAGCTGAGTCCTTGCAGCTCACAGCTCTGCTCCCCACGTGCCTGGGGGTGATGCTGTCCCCAGCTATCTGCGCCCAGACAGGAAGGGGACAGGGGACAGCGGCCAGGCTGGAACCTTCTCCCACCCACGCTTGTGGCTGTCACCTCCGAGAGGCTGCTCAGATGCTGTCCCCAAAGACACTTCCACCGTCCCCTCCTCGCCACCCGCAGCTGTTCTGTGGCTTCCTGAAGGGACTCTGCGGCCACGACCCCGACCCCTGGCAGGGCCCAGGGCCAGCCCCCGTCCCCAGCCCCTGCCTGTGCCTGGCTGTGACACTGATGTGACAAACCTGCTGCTCCTCCTCTCGAGCCTTCCGGTGGTTTTAAGGTGTTGCTGCTTCTGGGCTCGGCCTATCTCGACTCAAAAGATGCCACCTTGGGCTGCATCCGCTCCTTGCTCGAGGCTTGCAGGGTTCCTTTGTGGTTTGACCTCAGCTTTGAAGAAAAAACACGATGTTTTGCAAGTGCTGCCACAGGGCTGCTCCCCTCCCTGCCCAGGAGCACCCTGGCCCCGGGCACAGGGGTGGTGACAGTGCCCATCCCACAGCTGGGGACGCTGAGGGGCTCCTCGAGTGTCACCTTCGGAGCGAAGTCCCTCGTGCTCAGGGGCTGCAAAGGGCACCCGGAAGGTGGAGGGGGGACAAAAGCTTCTCCCTGCTTGGCATGAGGGTGGAATGGCTTCAGGGCAGTGTTTGATCCAGGCCCCCTTCCCTGGGCAGCTTTGGCCTGGGGCTGGGCAGAGGAGGGGACTGGGCAGAGCAGGGGACTGGGCAGAGCAGGGGACTGAGAAACTGCTGCCCCAAACCTCTGGAAGCAAATTAATTTATGCCCCCATGCCCCCCAGGGATGTCACCTGCAGCCCCATCCCACAGGAGCTCCCTGGGCACCGAGCTTGGGCAATACCAGGGTTTAAGGGATCCTGACTCCTCTGCATCCTGATTTTACCCAGTTCAGTGAGCCCTGGCCCTGCAAACCCCCTGTGCCACGCTCAGGGAGGCCAGGCAGGCTCAGTGCTCCCAGAAACGGGGCAGGAACACGCAGGGCTCTGCAGACACCCAGGACAAACCCTTCATTTACCGTGAGCTGGTGTTTTCCTCGCAGCTGGGCCACACAGGTGCCCCAGCAGGGCCAGGAAAGCCCCCGAGCTGGCCCAGAGGAAGAGGAGGTGAAGACACTCAGCACTGACAGCTCTGAGCAGTCGTGGGGCTGAAGGACAACCTCCGGGTGTCAGCTCAAAACCTTCGAGCTCTCAGTGCAGGAAGTGCTCCTGGTTGCCTTAATCTGGCCTCGATCAGCAGCCCAGGGTTTGGAGTGATGGGGGCAGAGGTGTTTGGCTGCCCATGGGCTCTCTCTCCTGAAGCCCAGGGTTTGGGCCAGCTTGGGGTGAAGCTGGGCAGCTCCTGGGGTCCCTGGCAGCTCTCTCACGGGGACCTGGAGAGGATGGCTGGGCCTGCCGGTGTGCCTCCAGTGGGATTTTCTAGGGGATATTAGGATGAAGGCAAGAAAAAGGCCCATAAATAACAACCAGGAGGAAGAGGAGAAGCTCCCTGGGTGGTTTCAGGCTGTGTGAGCCCCCGGAGCTGACCCAGCTCTGTGCACCCCAAAAGAAAGTGGTGGGACAACACAGCCAGAAGCCCCTGACTTGCATTTGGGGTTTGGGGAGGGGGCAAAGGGGGTGTTTGGGGTTACAGATCCCAGGGAGGAGGAGTGGGCAGGGGAGCAGCACGTGATGGAGCCGGGTTGTGACAAACACCCCAGGGTGGCTGGGGGGGACTGGGGGCACCCAGCAAAAATCAGGAGCTGCCAGGAGCCTCCAGAGGTGTCGGGATCCAGAGCCCTGAAACCTTGAGAGCCTGCAGGAAAATCAAACAAAAGGGGAAGAGAAGAAGAAAAGGGAACTGGAAAGAGTAAGAGGCCAGGGCTGATGGGGGAGAAGTGAAATCGGTGACAGGAGCAAGGGGGGTGAAAGAGGAACCGCGGGGATGGGGACAGAGGGGCCACAGACTGGTCCAGACGGGGCGTCCCCCCCTGGGCACCGTGCCGGGGGCCACACGGGCACCGCAGCTGTGCCCAGCTTGTTCTGGGGACATCGAGGACGAGGAGAGGCCTTTGGGTGTTTTTTGCACGAAGAAATCCCCCCCTCCCAGCCCAGGGCTGTGTTTACCCCACAAGGGCTGAAATCCCAGCCCAGTTCTGCTGCTGCCCCACAGCCCCCGGGGGACAGAGCTGGGTGAGTTGGGGACAGCTGGGCAGAGGCTGCTGGCATCTCCCTGGGCAGGGGGAAGGGGCACAGTGGTGCAAGGAGGATGTGGGGGTGCAGAGGATGCCGCCACCACCCTTCCCCTGCGTTGTTCTGGCTCATAATCTGTGCATCAACTGCTTCATTATCCTTCATCAGCCTGGGTGAGGGGGCTGGGGCAGCTCCCCTCTGCTCCTCTCCAGGTGCCCGGAGGTGAGGAGGGATCCAGAGGGTTGGGACAAGCCCCAGAGCACTGAATTTCGAGCTCTGCCAGTTGCCAGTGGGGCCAAACTCCTCCGTTTGCACCACGGGGTGCCTGGTTTGGAGTGACAGCTGAGCCAGGGACCGGTCCCAGGGCAGCTCGGGGGGTCAGAGCTGGCTCTGG
>VZTE01004262.1:835174-850387 GCA_013397775.1 Eulacestoma nigropectus | reverse complement strand
TGGCCCTGGTGGCAGGAGGTGGCTCTGGTGGCAGGAGCTGGCCCTGGTGGCAGGAGGTGGCTCTGGTGGCAGGAGGTGGCTCTGGTGGCAGGAGCTGGCCCCGGCACAGTCGCTGTGTCCCTGTCCCCCCAGGGCAGCAAGGAGCGCTTCCACTGGCAAAGCCACAATGTCAAGCAGAGCGGCGTGGACGACATGGTGCTGCTGTCCAAGATCTCCGAGGAGGCCATCGTGGAGAACCTCAAGAAGCGTTTCATGGACGATTTCATCTTTGTATCCTTGCCCAGGCAGTGGGGACAGGCACAGGGAGCAGCAGGGATGGGCTCCAAGGCTTTGTCAGGGCACGGGACAAACTGGAGCTGCCCCAGTGCTTGCAGCATCCCATGCCCAGCTGGGACAGGATTGGGACGGGGGAATGTCGCCATTCCCGAGCTGAGCTGCACTTGGCAGAGACGCAGCCCCCAAACCCCCTGTCCTGCCATGCCCCAGGACTCACTTTGGTCCTTCCTTTGTAGCCACAGAGCCCTGAGCAAAGCCCCTCACCCACAGTGTCCCTCTGCCTCCGCACACCAGGAACCCCCTGCTTGTGACGGGGGTGCCAGCAGTGACCTCAGTGCCAGCAGTGACCCCAGTACCAGCAGTGACCCCCGTGCCAGCAGTGACCCCAGTGCCAGCAGTGACCCCAGTACCAGCAGTGACCCCTGTGCCAGCAGTGACCCCAGTACCAGCAGTGACCCCCGTGCCAGCAGTGACCCCCATGCCAGCAGTGACCCCCGTGTCAGCAGTGACCCTTGTGCCAGCAGTGACCATGGTCCCCTGCTGCTGTCACCCACCCCCAGCGATGCCCACAGCATGTCCTGGCTGCTCTGCACCCCCACAAATCCAGGCAAGCCCTGGATGGAGGAGGAGGAGGTGCCACCCCTCGGTGCCACCCCTCGGTGCCACCCCTCGTCCCCAGCGCTGCCAGGACACAGGGGACACCGTCACCCAGCGCAGGGGACACGGAGCTGCTCCAGCTCCCTGCTGCCATCCCGGAGCTGGCACTGCCGGGCACCACAGCTCTAGAGGAGGATGGGGACGTGTCCCCAAGCCTTGCCCACCCCACACCCACCTGAGGTCGTGGCCAGCTCGGTGCCCCGGTGCCACTCCCGCTCCCTGCTCCCCAGCGCGGGGGTGGCTGTCCCTGCTGGGGACAAGGAGCAGAGCCCCGAGGGGCACAGCAGGGCACGCGGAGGGCTCAGCCCGGGCTGAGGCTCCTGCCCACGCCGCTGTATTTCCCCTGAAGAAGTGGCTCTGTCCTTACAAGGCGATGCTGTGACTCAGCCACCTCCCCCCACAGCCATGGGGCTTTACACGCGTTTGGGGCTTGGTTTGGGGTTGGCTTTTTTGGTTTTTTTTTTTTTTAATTGTTGTTTTTTGCGGGGAAAAATACCCCACGTAGCCTCTCTCTTCCTTTTTTTCTGTGCCGCTGCACGCAGGGCTCTGTCCAGTCATGACTCAACATCCCAAGCTTCTGCATTTCCCAGAAAAGCTCCCTCTTCCTGCCCTTCGGCCGCTCTCCCCCGTGCCCCACTATTTTGGGACACAAATAGGATATCAAAGGCTTGGGATAACCCCACCTGCTCCATCCCCAACCTCCATCTCCTCACCGTGCTGGGGGCTCATCCCCATCCCGCTGCCGCCCCATTTCCAGGTGCAATTCCCTGCTTTTCCGTGCCCCTGCCCGCGCTGGGCGACTCGGGGATGCTGCAGGGAAGGCAGCAGAGTGGCTGCTGGGCCGGGGCAGGCGGGAGCCGCAGTTCCTCTCCTCTCCGTGCCTCAGTTTCCCTGGATGTAAAACCAGGATGGGCTCCTGCTGGAAAAGCCGCAAATGGAGCGTGAGCAGAGGGTGGATTCCAGGAGGCTCCGGGATGCTGGAGAAGCTTTTGGAGCCGATCCTCAGCCAGGCCAGGGAGCTGAGGGGATGCTCCTGCACCCAGCACACTGCAGGGGACACTCCGGGGCCGAGGAAGCGCTGGGAGTGCCCCAAGTCACGGCACAGAGCAGCTCTGCCTGTGCCAAGCTGGAAACCCTCGCGGCATTCCTGGTGCAGCTCCCAGGACGTGGCAGGGACCCCGTGCCCACCTTCCTGCCTGCGGGGCGGGATTGGGCAGTGGGAGGGGGGGACATGGGACGGGACACACGGCCCTTGACCTGCTGCCCAGACCTACATCGGGCCCGTGCTGATCTCCGTGAACCCCTTCAAGCAGATGCCGTATTTCACCGACCGGGAGATCGAGCTGTACCAGGGCGCGGTGAGGCTGCCGGGGGCAATTTGGGGTTAATTCCGTGCAAAACCCCCAGGGGCGTCCCCTGAGGGTCCCCATCCTCCACAGCCCCTTGGCTGCTGCAGGGGTCAGTGCTCCCAACGAGAGACCCAGCAGCAAATCCACATTCCTGGGAAATTCAGCTCAGAAATGCTCACTGAAGCAACCCAAACATGGTAAAATGCAGCCGGAGCGGCTCTGCCCCAGCGAGCTTCCCAAGGAGGAGGGGAGGGTTAGGAAACACCAGACACGCTGCTGATGAGCTGGTGTTTGTGGGAAGAGGCCGATTCCCACGTGGGCAGAGTGAGGGGGATTTGGGGAGCTGGGGGCCGCTCTGTGCTCAGCCCCGCTGTCCCTGTCCCTTGTTTAGGGTCAGCGTGAAGAGGCCGATCCCCCCATGGGCAGTCAAGGGGGTTTGGGGAGGGGAGCTGGGGGCCTGCTCTGTGCTCAGCCCCACTGTCCCTGTCCCCTGGTTAGGCCCAGTATGAAAATCCCCCCCACATCTACGCCCTGACTGACAACATGTACCGGAACATGCTGATCGACGGGGAGAACCAGTGCGTCATCATCAGGTACTGGGGGACACTGGGGCACAGCTGGGGTGTCACTGCCCCTGGGGACATCTGTCCCCACCGCCCCTTCTCCCCAACCCAGGGGTTTCCCAGCTAAGGGGTGGCTGAAAGTGGTGGCTCCTGGGCTCTGGGGTGTCTGGAGGGACCCCCTGGGCCACCAGGCAAGGCTGTGACAGGGGGGTCCCGGGCAGGGCCGGAGCCTTGTGCAATGCAGCTCTGCGGGGCGGTGTTGCAAGGGAAATGGTCAGGATGTGGGGCAAGGCCGGACACTTCCCTCTGAGGCTCCCAAGTCTCCCTCCTCCCCTTCGAAATCCGGTGACGAGAAATCCAACGTCGCCTGGAGCAGCTCCTCTCCGAGCCACGCTCCGCTCACACTGATACCCCTGGGCAGCCCCGTCCAAGAGGGGTGGCCACAGCCCCCAAAAGTCGCTGTCATCCTCTGGTCCTGCTCCAGGACCCACCCCAAAGCCCCCAGGATGGGTGGCTCCGGTGGGCCCCACCCATTTCACCTCTCCTCTGCTTTGGCGTTTGCACAGCGGAGAAAGCGGAGCCGGGAAAACAGTGGCAGCAAAATACATCATGGGCTACATCTCCAAAGTGTCTGGGGGTGGGGAGAAGGTCCAGGTAGGTCTGTTGTCCCCCCTGCCACTCACCATGTCCCAACCACTCCCCTCCACCCTGACCCCCCAACCCCCCAAGCTGATGGTGGCACACGGAGCAGCCGCTCCAGGACCGGGGACACAAAGCCCCAGCTCTGTCCCCAGTCCCGGAGTGGGACGCAGCTGTGCTCAGCCCGCCCCTGCTCTGACCCCAGCACGTGAAGGACATCATCCTGCAGTCCAACCCGCTGCTGGAGGCCTTTGGGAATGCCAAAACTGTCCGGAACAACAACTCCAGCCGCTTTGTAAGTGCCAGGGCAGTCCCAGGGCGGGTGCAGGGGGTCGGCGCTGCAGCACCATCACTGACCCAGCTGGGTTGGAAAGTTGACCTTGAAGATCCAGTCCAACACTGCCAAGGCCATCACTGGGCCGTGTCCCCAAGTGCCACATCCACACGGCTTTTAAATCCCTCCAGGGATGGTGACTCCCCCACAGTCTGTTCCAGTGCCTGACCACACTTTCAGTGAAGGATTTTTCCCTCATATGCAATCTAAATCTCCCCTGGGGCAACGTGAGGCCGTTTCCTCTTGTCCTGTTGCCTGTTACCTGGGAGAAGAGACCAACCCCACCTGGCTCCAACCTCCTTTGGGGCAGTTGAGGGAGTGATGAGGTCTCCACATAAACCACAAAGTCTTCAGCCAGGGATTGCACATCCCAGCATCCCAACATCCCAAAAAATGTGGTGGGGAAGGGGTTGGGGAGAATGAGGAGTGAGGAATGAGGAATGAAGAGTGAGGAATCCCCCCAGCCAGGGCCATGGCTCTGAGCGGGATCTGTGCTGGAGCAGGGAAAATACTTCGAGATCCAGTTCAGCCGGGGCGGAGAACCCGACGGGGGCAAGATCTCCAACTTCCTGCTGGAGAAGTCGCGCGTGGTGAGCCAGAACGAGTGCGAGAGGAATTTCCACATCTACTATCAGGTACGGGGGTGGCCTGGAGCCACCGGGCTGTGGGGTCAGGGACCAGGAGCTGGGTGACCACAGCCCCCTGTCCCCTCCCAGCTCATCCAAGGGGCGTCCCAAGAGCAGCGGCAGAATTTGGGCATCATGAGCCCGGATTATTACTTCTACCTGAACCAGACAGACACCTACCAGGTGGAGGGCACAGACGACCGCAGCGACTTCCATGAGACCATGGTGAGTGCCCGGGAGGGAGGGGAGTCCCCAGAGCCTCTGGGGCCGGGCTCACGGGGTCCCTGCACCCCCAGAACGCCATGCAGGTCATCGGCATCCGCGGCGAGGACCAGCAGCTGGTGCTGCAGATCGTGGCAGGGATCCTGCACCTGGGCAACATCAGCTTCCAGGAGGAGGGCAACTACGCCCGGGTGGAGAACGCTGACTGTGAGTAGCCAAGCGGCTCCAGGGGACAGCTGGGGCCGGTCACAGGGACCCTCGGGAAGGAGTGGCAAACTGGCAATGGAACCGTCTGCCCAGGGAGGGGGTGGAGTCACCGTCCCCGGAGGTGTTTAAAAAAAGACTGGACGTGGCACTCGGTGCCGGGGTGTAGCTGACGAGGAGGTGTTAGGTCATAGGTTGGACATGAGCTCTCTTCCAACCTGGTTCATTCTGTGATTCTGTGGCTGCGTCACAAATCCCCCGGCAGAGGAGGGAAGCAGCACCAGCACCTTGCCCACGTTAGACACGGGGAAACTGAGGCAGCGAGCAAATGGCTCAGCCAGAGCTTAATTAAGGGGACAGATGGCAGGTGTCACTTTGGGAGAGGAAGGGCCCATCCCATGTCCCCACTCATTGTCCCACTGTCCTTCACACTTGGGTGGGGCCGAGGTTTCCAACCGCGGCCGGAGCCGGGTGGGGAGGACACAGCCCTGACCACCCCCGCTCTGCCCAGCCCTGGCCTTCCCTGCCTACCTGCTGGGGGTCGACCAGGAGCGCCTCAACGAGAAGGTCACCAGCAGGAAAATGGACAGCAAGTGGGGCGGCCGCTCCGAGTCCATCACCGTCACCCTCAACGTGGAGCAGGCGGCCTACACCCGCGACGCGCTGGCCAAGGGGCTCTACGCCCGCGTCTTCGACTTCCTCGTGGAGGTGTGTGGGCCTGTGGGGTGGCCTGAGAGGGGATGGTCACCCCCTGCTCCAGGATCCAGCCAACCCCACCGCCCTGCACCCACCTTGTCCCCTCTGTCCCCGCAGTCCATCAACCGGGCAATGCAGAAGCCGTACGAGGAGTACAGCGTCGGGGTGCTGGACATCTACGGCTTCGAGATATTCCAGGTGTGTGTGGCTGTGCTGTCGGAGCCCAGCTGGGAATGTCCTGCCCTGCTCCCACAGCAAGGACGGCACCTGGATCAGGGGGCCCCGAGAAGGGTCCCTGGAGCAGCACCCAAGCACTGCCGGTTGGGGTCCCCCCAGTGAGCCAGAGGAGCAGGGACAACTCAGCACCATTTTCTCTTCCATCTTTCATGCAGAAAAATGGCTTTGAGCAATTCTGCATTAACTTTGTGAACGAGAAGCTGCAGCAGATCTTCATCGAGCTCACCCTGAAGGCAGAGCAGGTACAGAGGGGCTGGGCTGGGGAGCTGTGCCAGCACCCCAATTCCTGCACCCCAATTCCTGCACCTCCCTCCTCCCCTGCACCACAGCTGGAGCAGGGGGTCTGCAGCACATCCCAGGAGCTCGGGGCCCACCCTGCTCTCCCCGTGCTTCCCCAGGAGGAGTATGTGCAGGAGGGGATCAAGTGGACGCAGATCCAGTACTTCAACAACAAGGTGGTGTGTGATCTGATAGAGAACAAGCTGGTGAGTGGGGTCCCCTCTGCTGGGGAGGCTTTTTGGGGAGCAGAGGCACCCAGGGACAGGGGCTGGGTGGGTGCTGAAACCAGTCCTGCCAAGCAGCAGAGGATCCCAGGCTGGTTCGGGTTGGAAAGGAACATTAAAGCCCATCCAGTGCCACCCCCTGCCATGGCAGGGACACCTTCCACTGTCCCAGGCTGCTCCAAGTCCCGTCCAACCTGGCCTTGGGCACTTCCAGCACCCGTGGGAGAGCACCAGCTCTAAGCTGTGGCTCAGCACGAAGCAGCAGTGCCCGGGTGCAGGATTGGGCCCTGCCACACCCATGGCTTCCCTGTCCCTGTCCCAGAACCCTCCCGGGATCATGAGTGTGCTGGATGACGTGTGTGCCACCATGCACGCCACGGGCGAGGGCGCCGACCAGACCCTGCTGCAGAAGCTGCAGGCGGCCGTGGGCACCCACGAGCACTTCAACAGCTGGAACTCGGGCTTTGTCATCCACCACTACGCTGGCAAGGTGGGCAGGGCACCCCAAACCCCACAGCCTGCGTCCCACAGCCCCGCCCACCGCAGCTGAGGTCCCCTGCTGTCCCCAGGTGTCCTATGACGTGAACGGCTTCTGCGAGCGCAACCGGGACGTGCTTTTCACCGACCTGATCGAGCTCATGCAGAGCAGTGAATAGTGAGTCCGGCAGTGCTGGGGTCCTGGGGCACCCCAAAAGGGCTGGGGCGCAGGGCAGAGTCCTCAACATCCGGACCTTAAAGGCTGGTCCTGCCTTTGTGGGCATCACAGCTTGGGGTGCTCAGTCCTGCATCGCCCCATGGGCAGCAGGGGCATCCCAGGGCTGGGCAGAGTGGGATCATCCACCAGCAGGGTCATCCCCCAGCAGGATCATCCACCAGCAGGGTCATCCCCCAGTGGGATCATCCACCAGCTCTGCTCCTGCTCCTGGGGGTGGTCAGGGAGGAGGGACTCAGCCCCACAGCCCAGGATTTCCCAGCAGCAGAAGGCAGAGCTGGAGCTGGCCTCAGCTCAGGCCGTGCTGAGCCTGGGGACCCTGGCAGCTCTCACCTGGGGACTGTCACCTCCCTTCCAGCGGTTTCATCCGGATGCTTTTCCCAGAAAAACTTGACTCTGACAAAAAGGGACGACCGACCACCGCGGGCTCCAAAATCAAGGTGTGTCCCACGGGCTGCAGAGCAGCAGCTCCTCTGGGGTGGTGGCAGGGGCTGTGCTCCCACCGCCCCCTTTGATGCTACAGAGGTCGCTCCTTGCACCAGAAACAGGCCAACGACCTGGTGAACACGCTCATGAAGTGCACCCCACACTACATCCGCTGCATCAAACCCAACGAGACCAAGAAACCGCGGGACTGGGAGGAGAGCAGGTAACAGGGAGCCCACAGAGCCCAGGGAACGGGACCCTGGCCATGGAGATGTGGCCAGGACCAGCTTTCCTCCAGAAACTGCAGCCCTGGGCTGGTCCCTCCGAGCTGTTCAGACCCAGTGGAGCACAAGGAGCGTGTGGGGACACGTTGCCCTCTTTAGGTGCATCTTTAGGTCCCCTCGTGCCCTGTTGTCCCACATTGCCCCTCCCTGCTCCACAGGGTGAAGCACCAGGTCGAGTACCTGGGGCTGAAGGAGAACATCCGGGTGCGCCGGGCAGGGTTCGCCTACCGCCGCCTCTTCCACAAGTTCCTGCAACGGTGAGCGGCCCCTGGGATGGGGCTGGCAGATCCCACAGCCCAGCCGTGACCCACAGCACCTCGTCAGGAGGAAATTCCTCCCTGTGAGGGTGGGGAGGTCCTGGCACAGCTTCACAGGTTAAGAGAGCTGGGGGTGCTCACCTGGAGAGGAGAAGGCTCCAGGGAGACCTCAGAGCCCCTTGCAGGGCCTAAAGGGGCTCCAGGAGAGCTGGAGAGGGACTGGGGACAAGGGATGGAGGGACAGGACACAGGGAATGGCTTCCCACTGCCAGAGGGCAGGGATGGATGGGATATTGGGGAGGAATTGTTCCCTGGGAGGGCGGGGAGGTCCTGGCACAGGGTGCCCAGAGCAGCTGTGGCTGCCCCTGGATCCCTGGCAGTGCCCACGGCCGGGTTGGACGGGGCTTGAAGCAGCCTGGGACAGTGGGAGGTGTCCCTGCCCATGGCAGGGGGGGGAACAAGATGGGCTTTAAGGGCCCTTCCAACCCAAACCACTGTGGGACTCTGTGACCTTGGTTTTTCCCCACAGCTACGCCATCCTCACCCCTGAGACGTGGCCGTCGTGGCGCGGGGACGAGCGCCAAGGGGTGCAGCACCTCCTGCGCTCGGTCAACATGGACCCAGACCAGTACCAGATGGGCCGGAGCAAGGTGTTCGTCAAGAACCCCGAGTCGGTGGGTGGCCCTGACCCCTCCGTGGACACTGCCCGTGGCTGGGCGTCTCTGGGGAGGGTTTGGGGTGTCCTGGCTCAGCACTGCCTGTCCCTCCCAGCTCTTCCTCCTCGAGGAGATGCGGGAGAGGAAATTTGACGGCTTCGCCCGGGTGATCCAGAAGGCCTGGCGCCGGCACATCGCCATCCGCAAATACGAGCAGATGAGAGAGGAGGGTAAGGACAGGGACGGGGACACCCCAGAGCCCTTTTAGGGTCCCTTTCGGTGGGACGGCCCAGCTGTCAGAGCAGCAGCCTGGCTCCTGATCACGGCACTAATGGTGACTGGGTGATGGAGGAACTGGCCCATGAGATGTTGGGAGTCTTTGCCCACTCTGAAAGGAGAGCACAGATTTCCTGCTCCTATTTCCAGCCCTGGGAGGGGCCGTAGGACAGAAACAGATCCTCGTGCTGTTTCATGGCCTGCACAGCGATGGAGAGGAGTATCTGGGAGTCAGTGTTGGCAGAAGGATGGACCAAGCCACTGGTCCCTGCTGACCCCATCATGGGTTTTCCCAAGTGAGCAGTGAAAAATCAAGGAGGAAAACCCAGAAAGCAGCTGGGTCCATCCCTCCTTCCCACAGCACGAGGTTTTTTGAAGGCAATTAATGGGTTTCAAAGCCAGCCAAGCTCAAGCAGCTGGGATCCCTCCCGTGGCATAAAACAAGCCCCACTCCTTGCTGCCATGAACCGTGTGACAGCTCCCACGGCTGGTTTGAGGGGCTCTGAGCCACCAGCACAGACCCCTGTCCGACCTGCCCCTCTCCGGGGTCCCTCCCAGCCGCCAGCATCCTCTACAACTTCAAAGAGCGGCGGAGGAACAGCATCAACAGGAATTTCGTGGGCGATTACCTGGGCATGGAGGAGCGGCCGGAGCTGCGCCAGTTCCTGGCCAAGCGGGAGCGCATCGACTTCGCCGACTCCATCACCAAATACGACCGGAGGTTCAAGGTACACGGACACCCCTGGGGCTGGGACCGGCCAAGCTGCAGCTCCTGGGAGCATCCCTTGGGTGGGACGTGTGTGGGGGGCCTGTGCCCCCCAGCAAACCCCCTCACCCCCCTCTCCTGCCCTTTCCCAGCCCATCAAGCGGGATTTCATCCTCACCCCCAAGTACTTCTACCTGATCGGGCGGGAGAAGGTGAAGAAGGGGCCCGAGAAGGGGCAGATCAAGGAGGTGCTCAAGAAGAAGGTGGAGCTGCAGGCGGTGAGCGGCGTCTCGCTGAGGTGTGTCCCTCATCAGGGGCTCTGCACGGGGGACCCCATGTCTGGGCATCCCCTCTCACCTCCAGCAACCTCTCCATGCCCTGGTGCTCCCCAGTCCCTCATCCATGGGGGCATCCAGCCCTGAGGAGGAGGCTCCCCATGGGGTGCTTTGCAGATGGGGCTGTGGATGTCGGGCAGTTTTCTGCCTAAATAGCCCCCAAATTTCCTTGGGGTGAACCCAAGCCCAGCGGGGTCCCCAACTCCCCCCAGCCCAGCTGGCACCAGCCTTGCCCCCCCACTGACACCCCTACGTCCCCCAGCACCAGGCAGGACGACTTCTTCATCCTCCACGAGAACGGTGCCGACAATTTCTTGGAGTCCATCTTCAAGACGGAGCTGATCAGCCTCCTGTGCAAGCGCTTCGAGGAGCTCACGTGCTCCAAGCTGCCCCTCTCCTTCAAGGACACGTAAGGATGGGGGCCAGGAGAGGGGACACAGCAGGACAGGGTCCTGTCACCGCGGCCTCACGGCTTCTCTCACCCCCAGACTACAGTTTCGGGTGAAGAAGGAGGGCTGGGGCGGCGGTGGCACCCGCAACGTCACCTTCGTCAGGGGACAGGGCAACGTGGCCGCCCTCAAAGCTGGAGGCAAAACCCTTACGGTCAGCATCGGGGATGGGCTCCCCAGGAATGCCAGTGAGTGCCAGGGCGCTGGGGGGTGGCAGAGGGGGGACACGGGAGCGCTGGGGTCACAGGGCACAGCTGAAGGCCTGGGACCATCGGGGTGGGCTGGGTTTAGCCTGTGGGGTTCGTGTCTCACCCGGGAAGGACCCGTTTTTGCTCTGGGGATAGGGCGGCACGGGGAGCTTTGGGGAACAGGGTACAAATGGGGGGACAGCCCCTACAGCTGGCTCTGAGGACTGTCACCTAACGGGGGGCTCGTGTCCCCCCAGAGCCCACAAGGAAGGGGGCAGCGCAGGGCAGAGGTGGCAGCAGGTGTCCGGCGCCCTCCCGAAGTGCCCCACCGGCACCCAGAGGTGAGGAGGGGGTACCAGGGCGGGGGATTCCTGGGGGTGCAGGCTGTGCATGGCCCCCCTGTAATGCCCCCCCGGGACGGGGTGTTCCAGGAGCCTGCAGGAACGGGGGTCCCCAGTTCCCCCGCGGCGATGGCCAGGCCCAAAGGGACACCTACAAGATGCCCCAGAAGCAGACGCGGGGTCCCCCGGCCGCGGCTCTTCCCGCCCGCAGCGCCGGCCACCAGCCCAGGGCACGGCCCCCGTCCGAGCACAACATGGACTTCCTTAACGTGCCGGACCAGGGGGTGGCCGGGTAGGTCCTGTCCCATGTCCCTCTCTCTGCCCCATCCTCCTCTCCTGCTGCCGCCAGCACTGGGAGATGCTTTCCCCTCTGAGGAGGGGACTGGAGTGGGGCAGTCTGGCTTTGCTGGCAGGACACATCTCCCAGGCTCTTGTTGTCCCAGTCCTCCCAGTCCCTGCACTGGGAGCACCCACCTGCAGGCACAGAGCATCCTACGGGTGTGGGGCAGCAGGATGGGCAGCTCATCCTGCCCCAGTTCCCCCAGTCCCTGCACTGGGAGCACCCACCTGTGCTGCAGACACGGAGCATCCCATGGATGGGAGACAGCAGGATGGGCAGGAGGGTGCAGCTCATCCTGCCCCAGTTCCCCCAGTTCCCCCAGTCCCTGCACTGGGAGCACCCCCCTGCAGGCACCAAGCACCCCATGGGTGTGGGGCTGCAGGGTGGGCAGGAGGGAGCAGCACATCCTGCTGCCCTCCCGGTGAGGACCCACCCCTGCCACCCCTCAGGATGCAGCGCCGGCGCAGCGTGAGCCAGCGGCCGCCCCCGGCCCGGCGCCCCAAGCCCCAGCCCAAGGCGTGGGGGCCGCGGTGCCAGGCGCTCTACCAGTACATCGGGCAGGACGTGGACGAGCTCAGCTTCAACGTGGGGGACGTCATTGACATCCTGATGGAAGGTACCAGGCTCCTGCCCTGCCCAGCTCCTCTCCCCGCCGTGCTGGCACCATACCTGAACTCCTTATCCCCTTCCCAGATGCCTCCGGCTGGTGGAAAGGCCGGCTGCACGGCAAGGAAGGGCTTTTCCCTGGGAATTACGTGCAGAAGATCTGAGTTGTAGGACAGGAGAGGGTCACCATCCTCCCACCTCACCTCCAGAGGCTGTGCCAGTGGTGGCTCCTTGAAGTTTTTCCACCCATGCTGGCGTGGAGCGAGCGCTTCCTCAGGAGCCCCCCGGACTGTGCCGGTGCCAAGCGCCGGATCCCCTCTAGCTGGGGGCACCCCTGCAGCAAGGACGGGCTCTTCGCTGCTCGTTCGTACCCTGGGACTGAAACCTCCCCGTGGTACGAACAGAATCAGAACAGAATTGTTAATAATTACGGGAAATAACCAGACTCGGCAATTTTGACTCAAATATCGAGCTTGGGGGGGGGTTGTATTTCACCCTGGTGCCAGCTCCCACTGCGGCTGTGACAAGAGCTGTGACAGGGCAGACACAGACCAGAGGCGGCCCCGCTCCCACCACAGTGAACCCTCCGGAAAACGCGGAACACACAAACCAGCTCTCCCAGGGATCCCGCTCGGGCATCTCCACGTCCCGGCGCGGCTCTGGATCGCTCAGCACAGCCGGGGCAGCGGCCAGGCAGAACAGGACCCGGGGTGCTGGCACCACTCCCTGATTTCTCACAGGAAAACCTCCAAGGATCTCTCAGACAAAGCCCACGGAGCTGTCACAGCTGCTCCCGGCGGTGCTCGGAGGGCTGCTGGGCCCCGCAGCTGGCGGGGGCCGGGGGTCTCATCCATGAGGGGCCAGGATCGATGTGTGGGGAGGCAACCGCGATCCTCGGCCGCGCCGGCTCCGGGGACACCCCAAACCCCCGGGGCAGGGGGACAGCTGGGGCTGGGGGTGCTGGGTGGGGGCTGAGGCCCACCCGGGGCTGCTCCGGGAGGTTTTCAGCAGGGAGAGGGAAGAACGGGGCCGGAAAGTCCGCCTCAAGTCCGCCTCATGTCCGGCTTCCCCCGCTCCCCCCGCCAGGCCCGCGCCGGAGGAAGTGACGACAGCCCGATCCTACAGAGCCCAGCCCGATCCTACAGAGCCCAGCCCGATCCTACAGAGCCCCGCCCGATCCTACAGAGCCCAGCCCGATCCTACAGAGCCCCGCCCGATCCTACAGAGCCCAGCCCGATCCTACAGAGCCCCGCCCGATCCTACAGAGCCCAGCCCGATCCTACAGAGCCCCGCCCGATCCTACAGAGCCCAGCCCGATCCTACAGAGCCCCGCCCGATCCTACAGAGCCCAGCCCGATCCTACAGAGCCCCGCCCGATCCTACAGAGCCCAGCCCGATCCTACAGAGCCCCGCCCGATCCTACAGAGCCCAGCCCGATCCTACAGAGCCCCGCCCGATCCTACAGAGCCCAGCCCGATCCTACAGAGCCCCGCCCGATCCTACAGAGCCCAGCCCGATCCTACAGAGCCCCGCCCGATCCTACAGAGCCCAGCCCGATCCTACAGAGCTCAGCCCGATCCTACAGAGCCCAGCCCGATCCTACAGCCCAGCCCGATCCCACAGAGCCCAGCCCGATCCCACAGAGCCCAGCCTGATCCCTCCTCTTCCTCCCTCCCAAGCCCCCACTGGAGCTGCCCCCGTGTCACACAGGCCTCCCCACCTCAGATTTGGGGGTCCAGCGGCGTTCAGGGGACCCTGTGTCCCCCAGGGTGGGGTTAACAGCGGGCAGGACCCCACTGGGATGGGAAGTTCCCCATGGAATTGCAAGTTCCTCACAGCCCCATGCTGGAAATTGTGGTTGCACCCCCCAGCATGACGGGGTTTTCCAGCCCCCGCACTCCTTGGGGTGATTTTTCCTGTAAATCACAGGTTTTTAGGAGTCCTTACGCTGCAGAGTGCGAGGGGGAGGGGTCTGGTTTTATTTTGATGAAAAACGGTGGCTTTGGAAACTCGGGGGATTTAGGAAACTCCTTCCTGCACCTTCCAGCCCTTCCCGGGGGCTGGGGGAGCGGGAATGGGGGGCAGCACCCCGGCAGTGGGTGGTGTCAGTGGGAGCTGGGCCAGCTCAGGCGCTCCCTGGGGTGCTCCAGAGAGCTCCGGGTGCTCCAAAGGGCTCCAGGGGTTTGGGGGTCTCTCAGGGGCTCCTGTTGCTCTGCGGATCCTGGAGGGTCCAAGGGGCTTGGGCTGCTCCTCAGGGCCACACATGAGCTGGAGGGGTGTTCCCGGGAGTCCGGGGTGTTCCCAGGAGCTTGGGGTGCTCCGAGGGCCCTGGGATGCTCCGAGGGGCTCCCACAGGGCTCAGGGCCTGAGCACCCCAGGGTGCTCTGAAGCCCCCAGGATGCTGCGAAGCCCTGGGATGCTCTGAGGATCACGAGATGCTCCAAAGCCCCCCCAAATTCTCCAAAAGCCTCAGGATGCTCCACAGCCCCTGTCCCTGGAATGTTCCAAAGCCCCTGGGGTACTCTGAAGGCTCCCAGGGTGCTCCAGAGGCCCAGGATGTTCCGAAAGCCCTGGGATGCTCCAAGGCCTTCAGGATACTCAAGGCCCCGGGATGTTCTGAGCCCCTGACATGATCCAAGACCCCAGGATGCTCCAAGGTCCCTGGGATGCTCCAAAAGCTTCAGGATGCTCGGATGCCTTTTCCCCCCGGGATGCTCCAAAGCCCCTGGGATGCTCCGAGCCCCTGGATGCTCTGAGCCCCCGNCTCCGAGCCCCTGGATGCTCCGAGACCCCGGAGAAGCTCCAAAATCCCAGGGATGCTCCAAAGCCCTCGGGATGCTCCAAAGCCCCGGGATGCTCCAAAGACCCAGGATGCTCTGAGCCCCCGGGATGCTCCGAGACCCCGGAGAAGCTCCAAAATCCCCGGGGATGCTCTGAGCCCCCGGGATGCTCCAAAGCCCCGGGATGCTCGAGCTGCCCNTTCCGCACGTTCCTTCCTCCCCCCCGTCATCCTCCTCCTCCTCCTCCTCCTCCTCCTCCTCCCCCCGCTCTCGCGACAGCTCCGCACAGAAAATGGCCCCGCGGCCGCCCCGCCGCTGATGCGCGACCCGGGAGGCGCCGGCCCCGCCGCAGCCCCGGTACGGCCCGGGGGGACCGGGAGGGACCGGGAGGGACCGGCGGGGCCCCGGGGAGCCGGNGAGGGGGGAGCGGCACCGGGGGGAGCACCGGGGTGGGGGAATGGACCGGCACCGAGGGCTCTACCGGCACCGGGGATGCACCGGCGGGGGTGTACCGGCACCGGGACTGTACCGGCACCGGCGGGGGGGTACCG
>VZTE01004262.1:786253-811926 GCA_013397775.1 Eulacestoma nigropectus | reverse complement strand
TTGGAATAACGCGGGTCAGGGATAACATGGGTCAGGGATAACGCAGGTCTGGGGTAACGCGGGTCAGGGATAACTTGGGTCAGGGATAACGCGGGTCTGGGGTAACGCGGGTTTGGGATAACGCGGGGCTGGGATAATGCGGGTTTGGGATAACACGGGTCAGGGTTAACACGGGTCGGGGATAAAGTGGGTCAGGGATAACATGGGTTTGGGATAAGGTGGGTTTGGGATAATGCAGGTTTGGGATAACGGGGGTTTGGGATAATGCAGGTTTGGGATAACGGGGGTTTGGGATAATGCAGGTTTGGGATAACAGGGGTTTGGGATAATGCAGGTTTGGGATAACGGGGGTTTGGGATAATGCAGGTTTGGGATAACGGGGGTTTGGGATAATGCGGGTTTGGGATAACTCGGGTTTGGAATAACGCGGGTCAGGGATAACGCGGGTTTGGGATAACGGGGGTTTGGGGTAACGCGGGGCTGGGATAACGCGGGTTTGGGATAACTCGGGTCAGGGTTAATGCGGGGCTGGGATAACGCGGGGTTGGAATAACGCGGGTCAGGGATAACATGGGTCAGGGATAACGCAGGTCTGGGGTAACGCGGGTCAGGGATAACTTGGGTCAGGGATAACGCGGGTCTGGGGTAACGCGGGGCTGGGATAATGCGGGGCTGGGATAATGCGGGTTTGGGATAACACGGGTCAGGGTTAACACGGGTCGGGGATAAAGTGGGTCAGGGATAACATGGGTTTGGGATAAGGTGGGTTTGGGATAATGCAGGTTTGGGATAACGGGGGTTTGGGATAATGCAGGTTTGGGATAACGCGGGTGCTCCTAACCCAGCACTGCCGATTGGGATGTGCAACCTCCAGGTGGCTTTTTGGGATTCGGGACGAGGCAGAGGCGCCCCGAGGGTTTGGGTGGCACCAGGGTCCCTCTGGGCACTTCCAGAAGGGTCTGAAGCGGGAGAGTTGAGTCCAGCCTTCAACCCAGCAACGCCACGGTCACCACCAGACCCTGTCCCCAAGGGCCACATCCTCGCTGCTTGTGGGCACCTCTGGGGATGGGGACTCCAACGCTGCCCTGGCAGCTGTGCCAGCACCTGAATGCCCTTCCCGTGAAGGAATTTCTCCCAGTATCCAATCTAAACCTTCCCTGGCACAGCCTGAGGCCGTTCCCTCTCCTCCTGTCCCTGTTCCCTGGGAGCAGAGCCTGACCCCCCCCCCCGGTGCCCCCTCCTGCCAGGGAGTTGTGCAGAGCCACAGGGTCCCCCCTGAGCCTCCTTTTCTCCAGGCTGAGCCCCTTTCCCAGCTCCCTCAGCCACTCCTGGGGCTCCAGACCCTTCCCCAGCTCCGTTCCCTCCCTGGACACGCTCCAGCCCCTCAATGCCCTTCTTGTCCTGAGGGTCCCAAACTCTCGCCAGGACCTGAGGAGCCTCAGCAGTGCCAGCAGAGGGGACAGTCCCTGCCCTGGGCCTGCTGGCCACACCACTCCTGATCCAAGCCAGGTGCCACTGGCCTTCCTGCTCCCCTGGGCACGCGCCGGCTCCTGTTCAGCCTCTGCCTCCGTGCCCTGCAGTAATTAGCTGAGCTCTGCAGTAATTAGCGGTGGATTCTGGCATCCCTCTGCCGTATAACCACGAAACAACACCCGGCCCCTATCTCAGAGCAGATCTGGAGGCAGCTGGCAGATCCCTGCCCGATCTCTCCGATAGGGAGGCTGAGCCGTGCAGGGAAGGTGTTGATCCATCATCCCTGCACAGAGCCAGGGCCCAGCTGCTCCCAGGAAATCCAGCATCACCTCCGTGGCCTTGGAAAGAGAGGGTGGGAATGGCTCTGGCTACAGCCCCAGGGAGAGACAGCAGGGATGTGCCTGGGCTGGGACTTGGGGAGCCAGGGCTGCCTTTGGGCACTGTCCCCACCGCATGTGCACATGGAGTTGTCACCTCCAGCTGCCCCAGCACCTCCCAGGCTGTTTGCAAGACTCGGTAAAAATTAATTCCTGATCTTACCAGCCTTGCAATGACCCCCAGCTCAGCCAGACCAAGCAGGAACACCAGGAACGACCACGATGGCAAATCCTGCTTGGCACTGCCGAGGGATTCGGGATCACCCATGCAGGAACCAACAGCCAGAGAGGCCCCAGAGAAACCCCCTGTCCCAGGGGGCTTACACAGGCACGGAACACAGGTGGGGAATGGACTCCAGGTGCCTCAGGCCCCAAGGTGCATCCCTGGTTAGGGTTAAATAATGCTGCATCTGCTGGGATGGCATTGCCAGGGACCCCAGGAGCACCAAAGGGCACTTCGGCCCAGGATTACGACACATTCAAGCAAACAGGCAGGAGGTCTGTGTGTAGGATCCTCAAATGTCACCACTTTGGGGTTTATAGCTCACAAATGAGGGCTTGAAGCAGCACTCGCATCCTCCTTGGAACATCACCATGCCCTGCCCCTGCACCACTTTCCTGCCACCTGGATTGTGCTTCGAGTGCATCAAGTCTCAGCCAGCTCGTGACGCTTCTGCTCAGCATGGCCATGGACAGGGGAACCCTGAGGTCTTTCCCTTCCCTGGCCTGGCCTTACACTTGTCTGGAGAATTTCTGTGAACAGGTAGGAAAAAGTCAGGATTTCTCTGTTTGCTCCCACAGCACTGCCCAGCCAGAGCTGCTCTTGCCCCTAATTCTCACAGTTTGTGCTAATATCCCGTTTTTTTGCAGGAGAAACATTGGAGTGAGAGCATCCCTGGACAAACTGGAGCTCCTCCTCCTCACCTCCGTGGTCCCAGAGCATGAGGGAGCCTCTGTGCTCGGCTCCCGGCCTGTAGTGAGATTTCAGGACACGAAAATAAGGTTTGGGAGACATCCCTCTTTGGGCAAGAGTGCCACAGGGAGAGGCTCACTGTGGGTGGGATGGATCCCTCTCCCAGTTCCCGTTCCAGTTTCCCAGTCTCAGCAACAGGGGAGATAGGCACGGGCTTAGCCTGGAGGCCAGAGCAGCCTCCTCCTCTGTCACCAGCCTTGTGCAACCCTCTGGCCCTCCCTCCGAGGGTGTGGGAGAATCCCTGGCAGGCAGGAGCTGCTCGGGGTCCAGCTGGGCTTGGGAAACAGCTCCAGGAGGACGAGAGAGCCCCCAGGCTCCTCCTGCACCCCGTGCCGGTGTCACCCTCCCCAGTCTCCCACATCCCAACCCCTCACACCCCTGTGTGCCTCCAGAGCTGGGATGGGGTGGCCAGATCCTCCTCAGGGCTGATTTGACAGCCCTGAGCTGTTTTAGTGCCAAACTCCATCCTGATGCAAGCAGGAAGTCGAGGCAGTTGCAGCAGCCAGGGATTTTGGGCCCTTCAGCTTTGCCTCGGAGTTGCCTGAAGACTCAAACTCTCGGGATTAGTTGGTTTTTTATTAGTTGGAGATGGGTTTTAGTCCCTGCAGGGAGAGGCAGGAATTAAAAGAGGTAGTGGAGAATCGGGAAGTTATTAAGTGAAGAAAGGAAACGTCTCCGCAGGCGAGGGCTGGCGAGGGCCAGGGTGGATGTTCAATAGAAGGAGTGTCCCCAAACATCTCCAAAGAGCTTGGCCCATCAGGCCCCTGGCTGCCCATCAAATTGTACCAGGCGAGGTTCAAACTGGGTATCAGGAAAAATTCCTTCGTGGAAAGGATGTTCAGGCACTGGAACAGGTTTTCCTGGGAAGTGGTGGAGTCGCCGTGGCTGAAAGTGTTCAAAAACCCTGCGGATGTGGCACTTGGGGACAAGGTTTAGCGGTGGCCTTGCCAGGGCTGGGGTGATGGTTGGACTTGATGGCCTCAGAGGGCTTTTCCAAGCCCAGGGATCCTGTGATTCTGTGTTTGGTGACTCTCAGTGTCCCTGGGGCAGCCCTGGGAGATGGGGACAAGTTTGCCAACAGATCAGCGCTGGCACAGCCCTGGAAATGGCATCAGGCTCTTCCCATGGAGTGTGCACAGAGGGGGAACGTCCAGGGACACGCCTGCACCTCTGTGCCCTTCTCGGGCTCTGCCTGTTCAGGTGACAAACTCTCCCAAGAGGTTTTTCCAGTGGCTCTCCAAAGTGTCACCGTGTCCCTGCTCCTGCAGCCCCTCTGTGCCCTCGGGGCACTCGCACCAAACTCTTGTTTTCAAAGGGGAGACTGTGCCAAACATCCATCTCCCTTTATCTATGTAGGCAGACAGAGCTTGAAAGCCCCTGGGATGGGATGTGCTTCTTTGAACAGAGATGGGAAACTCCACAAGGTGCAAGGATGTGCACTGGGAATGAGCGGGGTGGGATGGGGAGGCGGCAGGGGATGCATTTGGGGGGGTCTGGAGGAGGGGAACAGGGAACAACTGCTTGGGATTTCCCATTCCAGAAGTGAAGGGCTCCCAGTGCAGCCTTCGGGCAGCAGGAGGGCGAGGGGACAGTGACAGAGTAGGGTTAGATGGGATATTGGGGAAAAATCCTTCCCTGTGAGGGTGGGGAGGACCTGGCACAGGGTGCCCAGAGCAGCTGTGGCTGCCCCTGGATCCCTGGCAGTGCCCAAGGCCAGGCTGGATGGGGATTGGAGCAGCCTGGGACAGTGGAAGGTGTCCCTGCCCATGGCAGGGGTGGCACTGGATGCTTTTTAGGGTCCTTTCCAATCCAGACCATTCTGGGATTCTAAGAGGAGGTGCTTTTCCAGCCAGCACTAATTAAACAGAACCTTGTTGCTGTAGAATATGACCGCAAAAATCACCTTTAAAAGCCTCAGATAAATGTGGGCAGGGCTGGCCTGCTGTGACTGGTTAAACATGATGGCCCAGGACCTCCAGCTAAGGAAGTATTGAATCACTGACCACCAGAAGATGGGGCAGGAGGCAAACCTGTGCTCTGCCTTCTTCGGAACTTGCTACGGCTCCAATTCCCCTTCCCGAAGCAGAGGCAGCAGCTCCCAGCGGGGAGCCGGGAGCACAGAGGGGCCGGGGGTCTCCTCGTTGAGACCTCAGAGCCAGCCCTGCATGGAGAAGTCTCTGGATCCCAGGGCTGGTTGCAGACTCTGCTATCAAATCTCTCCCAGGACTTGCACAAACCTCCGGGGTCTCCTGCCAAAGCTTTGCGCCACTGCGGGCAGGATTGCGGCGTGGGATAACACAGCTGCCTGGCTCTGAGCTGCTGCCAAGGCCCTGCCAGCGGGCATGGGCAGCTGCAGGCTCAGCCCCAGCGAAAAGGAACTCTCTCTTCATCCCCTTCCGTTTTCACATCTCTTCAGAGGCAACATTCCGGCAAATGTCCCAACCTGGAAGTGTTCAAGGCCAGGAGCAACTTGGTCTCGTGGAAGGTGTCCCTGCCCATGGCAGGGGGTAGAATGAGATGGGTTTTAAGGTCCCTCCAACTCAAACCCTTCTAGGATTTTCTGAAATAAGGGTGACAAGTTGCCGGGTGCAGGGGTTTGGTTTGGCAGGAGCCTCCTCCCTGCTCCGTGGCTGCTAAATCCGAAACCTCCCGGGACTCCGGGCAGCCCTGTGGCTGAGAAAGCCCTGGCTGTGCTGTGCACGGCCAAGAATAAGGGTTTCTTACCATGATTATTACAATTCTTCTCCCTGCTGATTTAGATATTTTCACCTACAAGAAGGGGAGAATGGGGCAGGTCCCTGCTCAGCCCCTGCAGCTGCTCCCTGTGAGTTACACAAGGCAGAGCCTCTCCGCACACATCGCTGTGCTGGAGGCACATGTGACAGATGACAGCGCTGGGAGAACGTCCTTTAATTACTCCTGTTCTCGCTGTCACCATCAGCAATTATGGCATTTGCTTTAAACCTGTCAGGATTTCAAAACAAGCCTGGGGTGGTCAGATTGACAAAGCCTCCTGGGCTGCCCGGAATGGCATCCTGCCTGGAGAGGAGATCACAGGGTGCCTGGGAGATTGCTCAGTGCTGAGGGATTGGTGGGGAATCTCTCCGGGACCCCGAGACCAGCCCTGTGGGGCCTGACAAGGCTTGTGCCGTGGCCCTGTGGAGGCTGACTTGCACAAGGTGTTGCACAGAGCAGGAGTTTCAGGCACTGGAGGCTCCAAAGCCACACCTCGCGTGGGGTGCTCCTGGCTTCGCTGCTCCTGCTGCTGCTGCTGCTGCTGCTGCTGCTGCTGCTGGTTTTTGGTTGTCTGGAGCCCCTGCCCTGCCTGGTGAGGAAACACAGAGATATTTCCAGCTCTGCAGATGGGAACAGGAGTGGGGACATTGCTCCTGAGGGGCTCCAAGGCAGCGATGGAGGCAAACGCTCCCGTTTGGCTGAGCAAGGCACATCCAGCATTAGCACATCTCCTGCTGCTCTTGTTATTTCTTCCCGACCACAATTTGCTAAACAGCTTCCCAGCCAGGCAGAGGACAGATTCCTGCCCTGTGGAGCCAGGAATGAGAGGGATTATCTGACTGTTCAGCATTAGCAAGGCTCCCAGGTCACCTGCCTGTGTTTTTATACCTGGAAGCAGGAAATTGCAGCCCTGGAGCTGAAGTACCAAAAGCTGAGGATGGCAGTGGGATGGAGCCTGTCCAGGCAGCTCCAGGGCCTTCCTGGGCACGGACAGAGTGATGCAGCCGGGCAATAACGAGCCAAAATGCCTGGTTTGCCTTCCTGACTCGCCCTCTGCTCGCTGTGAGAATGGAGCAAAGTCATTTGTCTCCATCCACCCCAGGGCTCTGACTCAGCCGTGCTGAGCCAACAGCAGTGGGAATGTGGGATGCCAGCACTCCCATCTCATCCTCCCTGCCCTGCTGCTGCTGCCCCTCTGCCCACAGCCGCGGCCCCAGAGCAGCCAGAGCAGTAAATAAACACACGTGGCCCTGAACCGCAGCTGCTGCGATTGGTATCTCTTAAAAAAAACCCTCGTCAGCAGCAGTTGGGGTGGAAATCTCCATCCGAGGTGCTGCAGGACAAAGGAGGTAGGACCAGCCTCGAGTTAAGCAACTGGATTCTCCCAAACTCACCTGTCAGAGTCCCCTGTTCCCTGTTTTTGGTGGCACCAGCAGCAGAACTGCCTGCCCAGCCTGGCTTGTGGGCACACAGCTATGAAACCCTGGCAGCTGCGTCCTGAGGCTGCTGGTTCAGCTCCTGGGAAGCCCCTGCTCCATCCCTCAGCTTGGATGAGGCTTGGGACACCCTGGGACAGCAGGAGGTGTCCCTGCCCATGGCAGGGGGTGGCACTGGATGGGTTTAAGGTCCTTCCCACCCCAAACCAACTGGGATTCTGTGATTCCCCTGCCTGCTCTCAGCTGTCCCAGCGAGACCCTCAGTGCCCACTGCCTGCCCCAGGGGTGACAGAGGGGCACAGGAGCTGGGGTGAGGCTTTCCAGGTTAAACCCTGTCCCGTGTCACAAAGCCTGGCACATTGCCTGGTGTGTGGGGTCTTGCAAGAGGGCACCAGTCCCAGGGAGCAGGAAGGGACCGGCCAAGGGGACAGGACAGTCCCTGAGGAATGCCACGTGTCACCGAGCTTCACAGAGCTGCGCTGAGGTGTCTCGTGTGAGGAGACAGGTGGAGAGGAGGCAGCAGGGCTCAGCAAGGAGGTGAGGACTGAGGGGGAAGCTCTGAGAGAAAGAAGTTCCAAATAGAGGGAGGATTGGAGTCACAGAGTCCTTAAGGCTGGAAGAGACCTTTAAGATCATCGAGTCCAACCATCAGCCCAGCACCACCACTGTGTTCATCACTGACCCCTGTCCCCAGGGCCACATCCTCACTGCTTTTGAGCACCCCCAGGGGTGGCCACTCCACCACTGCCCTGGGCAGCCCATTCCAATGCTTTACAATCCTTCTGTGAAAAAAAGGTCTCTAATTTCCAATCTAAACCTCTCCTGGAGCAACTTGAAGCTGTTTCCTTTTGTCCTGTCCCTGTTCCCTGGGAGCAGAGCCCGACCCCCCCCCAGCTGCCCCCTCCTGTCAGGGAGTTGTGCAGAGCCACAGGGTCCCCCCTGAGCCTCCTTTTCTCCAGGCTGAGCCCCTTTCCCAGCTCCCTCAGCTCCTCCTGGGGCTCCAGACCCTTCCCAGCTCCGTTCCCATCCCTGGCTCTAGCCCCTCACTGTCCTTCTGGTCCTGAAGAGCCCAAATCTGCCCCCAGCATTGGAGTTGGGGCCTCAGCAGTGCCAGCACTGGGGGATCTCTGTGTTGCTCTCACATGAGGCCCAGAAGCTTCACCCTGAGCTCCCTGGGCACCCTCCTGTCCCCAGCCCACCCCCGTGTCAGCACCCCCAGCATCCCAGGCCCTGCTGACCACAGGCAGGAGGATGTAAACATCAGCAGGAGCTGGGAAGGAGCACTCAGCAGGAAACGCAGCTCTCTTTATGACCTACTTATTGATGAATCAGGGCAGATGCAGACCCGTGACACCCTCCCCAGTTATGTCCCCGCTGCGTGGCACAGGATGTATCAGGGATGCTTGGACACTTGGCTCACCCCAAGGATGCCGGTGGTTTTGGGGTGGGAAAACTCGTTCTTTTCGGAGATGTTCACACAGACCAGGCACCACCCGTGTGGGTTCCTCTTCCCAAATCCATCTCTGCCACCTTCCCTGCCTCTCTTCCCGGTGGGATGGGCAAGTCACCGCTTGCTTCTCACTGGGATTCCCGGTGGAATTGGGGAGCTCCTTCCAGCCTGGGAGCTCGGTGTCCTGCTTGCAGAGTACGCTGAGAGGTCAAAGCGAATAAAAAGCAAATCCATCCCTGGCTCCCTCACCATCCAGGGGTGGGAGCAGATCTCTGGGATCCCCTTGGATCCTCTGCTCCAGGCCTGTCCTAGAAGGATGCCCAGCCTGGACTTAGTGCCAGGTAACGGAGGCTCCGCCATGGTGCAACATCAGCTGCAGTGGTTAATTACCCTCATTTCCAAAGCCAGGTGGATTTGTGGGGCTTTTGTAAGCCCTGGCACAGCCCAGGCCTCCCAGGGGTGCTCCTTTCCATAGGAGCAGCAAAATAAATGGCTGAGTTTCCCAAAGAGCTTCTCCCCAGGGCAAAGGCTGCTGTGTGATCCCTACTCTTCAGGAGGGACAGGGACAGGGACAGCGACAGGGACACCTTAGAGCTTGGTGTCACTCTGCCTGTGGTGTGTTCCCTGCTCCACCAGGAAGCACTGGCCAAATAATAAGTTTCATGTTTAAGAAAACAACATATTTCTCTCAACTATACACAGAGGGAAAAAATGTTTTGGGGGGAAAAGTTGAATTGGTGCCAAATTTCTTGAACGCCTGAATGAGGTCCAGGAGGAAAATATTTGCGAAGCAGTCACCCAAAGGTGTCCTGTTCAGAAAGTTCTTTAACTAAATAACAAAACAAACCGGCTAGAAGGAGTGAGATTCGATAACAACATTCTTTTTCTTAATAAAATATCGGGGAAAAGTTGAGAAGTGGCTCGAATTCAAATCCTGAAAGAGGCAGCATCACCTTGCTCCGCACTTTTTGGTGAAAATCGTTGTACTGGGTGTTCTCCCTGTGCAAGGGAGTTTGTGTGGATGTTCCCTCCCCTGGGAGAAGCAGGGCCAGGACCAGGTGCATGCGCCTGCGCAGGGAACCTGCCCGGGGGCACACGGATGATTTCAGGCTGCATTTCCACCCCGCTCTTCCAACCCTTCCAGCTCACGCTTCCCTGCCCTGCCTCCTTGCCCCTGCCCATCTGGGGGCACGGATATAAACCCCTCCAGCCAATATGTTTCCTGTGGGGGCCCAGCTTTGCCTGGAGGGTGCACGTGGCTCCTGTCCCATCCCGACGCTTTCCCCAGGGACGGAGCGAGGGGATTTTCTGGCGGCTGCTGGCGGTGAGCTCACACCGTGGGCACTCCTTTGGAGCTAGAGCGGCAGGGCAGGTTGCTGCTCCGGCTTTGCTGGAAACCTTGGAGCTCCCGGAGCGTGTGGAAGCGGTGCTGGTCCATCCAGGGATCACAGGTAAGCCAGGCTGGAAGGAGACACAAGCAGCCAGTGCTGGGTGCTCCATCACTGCTTCCATTTTCATGCTCCTTCTTCTTCTTCTGTCTCTCCATCCCTCCACCATCTGTCAACTGACATCTCAGCCATGAGATGGGATTTGCCATCCTGGGTCCGATTCTTTTTTCACCTTGGCTCGCTGTAGAAGGGATGAGGGATGAGGAGAGAGTCCCTGTGGTGTGAGGGAGCACATGGAAATGCAGAAGCACCAAGAGTCAGCCCTCAAACCCTTCTGCCACCCATTTGATTTGCCTGTTGTAGCTGTGATCTCAGCTGCCCTGGGAAGCAGCCAGCCGGGATTAAGGAGAGGCCATGGTTAACCTGCACTTCTAAAGGCACAGTGGATGTTCACCCTCGAGTCGGTTTGTCTGGTCGGAGCAGGAGCTGCAGAAGAGCTCGTTGGTGTTGGTGTCACCCTCCTGTGTTTTCTTCCTTTGAACTGCTCGGGAAGGGAGGCAGAGGAAGCTGTGGGAGCCTCACCCCGCTGCACACCCATGGGGACTGCTGGGCACGCTGCTGGCTCAGCTCACCCCGCTGCAAACAGGGAGTTTCTCCTCAGGAACATCAACTGATGAGTGGGTTTGGGATAAATCTCCCTTCCCTGCGTTAGAGCTGGAAAGATTTTCAAAGAGAAGCAAAGAAAGGTGCTCACCACCAGTGCCTCGGGAGCTCAGAGGTGCCACTGAAGTGGTGTCACCTCGGCACCTGCCTGGTGTCACCCCAAACCTGCTCACTCTGCGGGGCTGGAGCAGCACAGCCGGACGGGTCAGTCCCACATTCATCCAGGGACTGAACTG
The DNA here is from genome assembly GCA_013397775.1 of Eulacestoma nigropectus. Classification (NCBI taxonomy): domain Eukaryota; kingdom Metazoa; phylum Chordata; class Aves; order Passeriformes; genus Eulacestoma; species Eulacestoma nigropectus. Next base: position 801,194 of record VZTE01004262.1, on the reverse strand, counting down.
CTCAGCTCCAGGGAATTTCTGTCTCTGTTTTGTACCAAAAAGCCAGTTACTGTGGGCTTGGTGGTGCTTCCAGATGCCTCTAAGGTTGGCACCCATCTTCAAAAACAGCTCTGAAGTCTCAAGGATCTGAAAAAAAATATGCCAAAGAGGAAACTTCTGATCAAAATAGGATCAGAACTTCTGATTTTTCAAATTAATGAAAGAGTGCTGAGAAGCAATGAGGACAGAAAATTCTTTAACAGGGGGAAGAAAACAAGGCAGACGGTTAGATTTTGTTTATTTTTTGGAATTCCATTTGTAGCTGCAGCTTCTGCCACTACCAGAGGCCAGGTCTGGCAGTGGAGAACCCACTGGAGGTGTCAAACTCTGATCCCTTTCGCTGGGAAACCAGGATGGAGATTGCCTGGGAGTGCCCTCCAAGTGAAATCCAATTCAGAGTGAAGAGGCACCTCCCAGTGCTCCCAGTGCCCCAGGACTCCGATGATGCCCAGGGTCTGTGCTGGTGCTCCGGGGCTGAGCTCCCTTGAGCAGAGTTCCAGCCCTCGGGAAGATGCTGAGGAACGACTGCGGAGAACAGAGCCAATGAGCACCAACCTCTGTAGGGTTGTCCACTCCCCAGAGGTAACTCAGAGCACAGGGAAGTCCTCCTGGCAGGAAGGTCTGAGTCATAAAGAAAGTGAGGAGAAGGGAGAAGACGGGGTGACAAGGACTGGGCTGAAATGGGGAAGCGCCGTGCGGCAGCAACGGCACCTGACGAGAGGGGTTAATGCCATGGATTGGGGACCACCCTCAGAGCCTGAGAGCATTTTCTGGGGCGATTTGCAACTCCTGCACCGAGAGGAGAGAGGAACTGTTCTGCAGTAGGATGTGTGTTGGGAAGAGGATGAGTCCTTGGTAGCCGGGTAAGGCCGTGCTGGGCTGGCTGGTGCCACAGGCGTGAGGAGCGGGGTCCCCTTAGGGTGCGCAGCCCTCCCTTCCCTGTGCACGCCACTGACCTGCTCCTCTCCTTTCTCCAAGGTGCCCGACCATGCCGAGCATATTTTCCTACCAGAGTGCCGAGGTGGATTGGTGTGAGAGCAACTTCGTGCGCTCGGCGGTGATTGCCGAGTACTACAACACCGTGAGTGGCTGAGGGAGGTTGGGGCCGGCTCCAGGCACCCAGGAGCTGCTTTTGGGATCCAGACAGGATGGGACATCCCTGTTTTCTTTCCTTCTCCTCACTCCTTTGAACTTCCTGGTGCTGGAGGGTGCTGGTACGGGGAGAGTTTTCTGAGCTTCAGGTAAATCACGGGACTTTTGATGCTTACAACTGTCTCTCCCCAAAACGTGCTGGGGTCAGGGGTGCTTGTGGTGTGTCCATGGGGTTGATTCCCAGTGAGGAAACTCTGGCAGAGCTCCTTCGCAGCCCAGATCTGTGAGATCCTGTTATACCAGTCCTGCAGCTCTGCTGCCAACCAAGGTAAGTCCCACACAGGGCTCATATATTCCAGCTAAATGTACAGGAGTGGCAAAACGAGAGGCAGCACTTCCATGAACCGTGTCAGGCAGGTTGGGAATCCGGAACTCAGTGCAGAGGGAAGCTGGTGCGTGAGCCAGTTTCACCTCCTGTGATCCTTTATCACCCAGGCTGCATCCAGTGCCAGTGCCAGTGCCAGTGCCGTGGCTGGAGCATCCCTGTCTGCCTGCAGAGCACCGCGAGATAAGCGGCCTCTCCAAGCACGTCCTGCTCCCTTGGAGCAATTAAAGGCTCTCAGGGGTGTGAGCCATGTGGATTTACAGCCTTCCACAGGCCTTCTTTACAACTTCTGGCAATTACTGTCTAACACTAGAAGTTCTTGTTCTCATGGAAATGGCTCTTCCTCTTTTTTTAAAGCATTTCCTGCTTTTAATAAATTACCTGTAATAACGATAATTCTCCAGCCCGAGTCCTGCAGGCTCTAATTGCCCAGCCAGTGCATCAGAGGAGGGGGCTGTGTGTAGTCACTGCTCTTTGAGGCACTCAGCAAAGAAAGATCTGCCAGTCCAGCCCAAATCCTGCTCCCTTGTGGCATCCAGCTGAGCGTTTTGTGCTGTTTGCTGTTTACTGCTGCTGCTGCATGGGCTCAGAGGTGCAGAGCAGGGCACGACGAGCAAGGAGATACAAAAATCACTCAGTGCTCACATCAGCATCTCACACCTCAGGGCTTGGAGCAACCTGGTTGAGTGGAACATATCCCTGCGCATGGCAAGGGGTGGAAGGAGATGATCTTTAAGGTCCCTTCCAACCCAAACCACTCTAAATGCAGCTGGAAGTGCCCAAAACCTCTGTGTTTGGGGGAGTCACTGCAACACTGGAGAGGGGCTGAGTTCCACCAAGAGCACAAAGCCTGAAAGTGAAGGTTTTGGTCTGAATTCCTTCCAGGAGATAAATTTGCTTCATGTCCTAGTTTGGTGCACAAGGCAGCATTTTTTAAACATTTTTGGAGCTGAGATACCATTTACACCCAGACTGGCAGGGCGGCTCGGAATCCTTATCACACCAACAACCATCTCAGGAGCCTTCAAAAGCACTTCTGTGTCTGACTCCTCTGCTGGACACCTGTTGGTGTGGCCAGGTGCAGGACTAACTCTTGCAGGCCCTCTAATTCCCATAAAACATTAACTCTCAGCTGCCTGGATCATTTTGTGGCACAGGTTTCTAAATTCCGTGGCTATTCCTGAAAATCCTACCCAGGTGCCCAGTCCTGGGTGGAGGAGCCACAGCCACCTCCCAGGTTTCCATACCACACCACTGGGCTTGTTGGGATGAATTCTCACTGTGTGAGACTCAGGCACAGTGAGGAAAACCTCTCCAGTGGATGCTTCCATGCAGATAAAAACAAGTGTGACACTGAGGGACAGAGGGATGTGGACAAGCAAACCCTGCAGGATTTTTTCCCAGTGGTTGCACTTGCCCTTGTTCTCCTCTATGTGACACTGGGCACCTCTTCCCCAGCAGAAAAAGATGTCCTTTATGATGTCCTTTTTGTCAGGCTCAGGAGATCAGCAGTGTGCACGAAGGGAGGGAAACAATTCTGCAGCTTCTGTCTTAGGGTGTGATTCCTGAGCAGCAGGAATCTAACCCTGCCCTGCCAGCTGCCTGCCTTGGGCTGGCACATCACCTCCTGTCCAGACAAGGGGGGGCAGAGGAGCAAACCCTCCTAAAATCTGCCATTATCTGACAGCAGCCCCAAGGCTGCAGCATGCTCAGGGCCAGACCTTGCCACCAAAAGTGGGCAGGAGCCTCACTGACGTGGGCATCACCCCTTCCTCAGCAGCACGGCCTGGCTGGCACTGCCTGGGTCCCTTCCTCAGCAGCACGGCCTGGCTGGCACTGCCTGGGTCCCTTCCTCAGCAGCACGGCCTGGCTGGCACTGCCTGGGTCCCTTCCTCAGCCTCCACAGCCTGGCTGGCACTGCCTGTCTCTCATCCCCTGCAGCAGCACAGGGCCCCCTCTTCCTGCTCTGGGATCTCCCCCAGGATCAGGCTCCTTGTGATGTGCCCTAAAGGGGGGATTATAGAAATCTGACCAGGCTGAGATCCATAACTATCCCTGCTGACTGCATCCTGCAGATCCAGGGGCTCAGGGCACTATCCTGTGTGATCCTAACAGCCTGCATCTTCTCTTCTTCTCCCCGTTCATCTGTTCCCCATATTCAGATTGCTGCCTCTCTGCAGCAAGCCTGACGGGCCTGCCCTGAATTCATTATACCAATATTTACCTCAGTGTCAATTTTCCAGGGTTTTAGACTAGCTGGGAAGCCAGCCAGCTCCTTCCCAAGCCTCCTGGATCACTAAATCAGCAGGGTTTCCTCACAGAGCATCCTCCTCAATGTCTTTCTCCCAGCCCTGCCCGGGGCTGGAGCAGAGCAGTTGTGTGCCAGCAGCTGCAAATGTGCTGCTGGGGATTGCTCTGTGCCAGCCACACTCTCTCAGGCCTGCTTGGCTTGGATGCTTTTTATTAGAAATAAGCACCAGGGGTATGAGAAAAGAATGTAAACAGTACCTTTAAGTACCTAATAATACATGGTGGCTCATGGCTGGATGCAGTTCAGCAACAAAGCTCTATTTATAGTGACTCAGTGACCCAGAAATTTATTGTCTTCTGGCTGCTCGGGGGAGAGCAGAATTGTGCTCCAGGAGGGTCATCAGTCAGGGACTTGTCTTTCTATCCTCGTTTCTTTGCTGAAATGGCTGACCCAGGATGCTGGTAATGACAGCACCTCTCAGCAGTGTCTCTTTGCAGCAGCTCTGACACTGCTGCACACCCAGAGCTCCTGGATGCTTCAAGTGGTGAAACAAAGGGTGCAGATCCACCAGAGCAGGGCTCAGTGGCAGTGGCAGGGCTGTGTGGGGGTGTCCTGGCCCTCTCACACTCTCACTAATCCCATGGCTCTCCTGCCTGCCCAGAAAGCTGTGCTCATGAGCACGGCCCAGCACACTGCAAACACTCCCCAAACTGCTGCTTCCTGCCCCAAAGCACCAGCACCGTGATGTCAGGACCTGCAGCCTCGTCCCCTGCAACACAGACCTGGCTTTAGGAACTTGCTGCACAGGTCTGGAGAGCCTCAGAGGTGTTCACGCTGTCCCTGGCCCTGTGGGCTCCCCTGTCAGCTGAAGCTCATTCCCTTGGAGTGAGAACGAACTCCCTGCCACGAGTCCTGCAGGAATCTCCTCCCACTGCAGAAAGTGCCTGGCTGGAGTGAGGAGCAGCCCAGGCCTCTGCTGCTGTGCTCAAAGCAGCACCTCCTGCCTCAATCCTTACCAGAGGCTGGTCTCACCTGTCACAGGTGAAGGTTCTGTCCCTCCACCTCGGGCTGGAGTTGCACAGGTTGGGGTCTTCCCGAGGATCCTACCAATGCAGCAGGGTTAGAGCCGTGCTGCTGATCCCAGCCTCGCTTCTCTCCTGGTAAAAGAAGCAAATAGTTGGGCTCAGCTGAGGCACCTGGAGCAATAACTCACACTTGTTGGGGAGTGGGACAGGCTGAAAGCTCAAGCAGGGGGGCTCTCACATGTCCTATCACACCTGGGCTCCATCACCACTCCCTTATCTCCCCGACACCCCGGGCAGAGGGAGCTGGTGCCTCCTGGCCAGCGTGACCAGAGAGGTTTAAACAGAACCTGTGCTAGGGGGTCCCAGCCTGGGCAGAAACTCCAGAAAAATTTCTAACGAGTGTACTGGGAGCAAAACCCTCCTAACCACATCTGGGACGGAGCTTGCCACATCCCAGAGGGAACACAGAAAGTCGGCATTTACAAATCAGGGCTTGGAGCCGCCGAGTGATGAAAACCCCGTGTCCCCCACGAGGGTGGGAGCTGTCCCCTAAGCTCTCAGCTTGGCTGCTCTGCAAGGAATCCCTCTTATCTTCCTGACCCTATTGGCACGGTTCCCCCGGTTATCCCTCCCCTCTGCTATCTGATCTTGCACATCTCGTCCTGAATTAATGAAGTGATAACGCAGCTATCATGTAATTAATGGCACTGTTGCAATGCCCAGTGCTCAGGGATCCGGAGCTCTCCCGCATTTCCTCACTACCGTGCGTGCTGGCACTTGCACTCTCCTGCCTTTTCCCCAAGCGTTTTCCCTCTCCAAGCTATCCCTGCCTGCCTTCCAAAAGCCTCCTTAACCATTTCACGGGAAAAGAAATGTTTGAAGCATGGTTGTTGCTTGAGCACATGGTTTGATTTCTCGGTCGTTTCTGAACAATTTGACCTCGAGGGTGCAAGTGGGAGTAGCACTTCTCTTTCCATGGCTGGAGTGGGAATAGGCCTGGATTTGGCTCTAAGCACCTATGGAAAACCGATCCCTTCGACCTGACAGCTGCTGCTAATGGGAGCATCAACTTGTCTCATGGAGGCCTTAGTGAAAATCAAGATGAATCTGCGGTGTTTAAGGGAATAGAGACCTCACATTAGGCGTGAATTGTGTTTCCCTCTGGAATAGAGAGGGTGTGTTCCAGAGAGATGACAACATCCCGGTGATTTACAGCCCTGTTAGCATAAGCTGGGGATCCCAGGGGACACCACAAGCCCAGCATCGATTTTGCAGTTTACCTGGTGCTGCTGAGGGGGGAGGCTCCAGCTGTGGATGCCAAATTCCAAGCGTGGGGTCTGGGTCAGCATCGAGCTGGGAGATGAAAGGAAAAGGACTGTCAGGCTGAGATAAAAGTCACCCTGGTGGTTTGCCAAATGGCACTCAGCAGATGGCTCCAGAACCCCAGAGAGCTGTCTGGCAGGTAAATGCAGCACCACAATCCCAACCTTTCATAAGCAAGAACGATTTTCCCCGGGGAGGCCGTGTTCCCCAGTGATATCCCTTCCCTGAGCTTACAAAGTCAGGTGAAAAAGGCAGGGTGAGAAGCCACCGAGGGTAATTAAATTAGTTCAGATTTCCTTCCCCCGTGCTGCAGGGTGGAGCAGGCCTGGCCCAGCAGACAGGTCCAGGTTTGGGCACTCGCTGCTCCTCCCCAGCTCCCACATTTTGCCCATCAGCATCTCCCCTCCCCAACGCACTGGCACCTTCAGCCAGTTCAGCAAGAGGCTGAGCTTCAGCACCATCCCCTCCTCCCCAGCGCCATCCCCTCCTCCCCAGCACCACCCAGACAAATCCAAGTCCATCAAAGAAGGAATTTTGCAGCGTTGGAAACCAGAGCAGAATAATTCCTCTGTGTTCGTTTGCCAGGTGTGTTCAGAGGAGGTTTGTGACCTCATGTAATTACCAGTGCCCAGAACACCTCCCTTCCCCAGGCCAGGTGGCTTCACACCTGACACCACAGGGTGTCACCTCGGTGCTGCCTGTTCCCACCTCCTGATGTCCTGCTGCTCTCCCCCACGCCCACTCCCAGTTCAGGATGTTTTGCTGACCGTGGCTCGCTGTCCTGGCCGAGCTCCTCACACCCTTCCAAGCCCTCACAGGGGAATCACTGCTGGCTGGAAGGGTCAGGAGCCATCCAGGCAGCTCCTGGAGGGGCTGGGTTGACAGGAGAGGGAGATGGCTGCAAATCAGTTGCTTGGAGACACTGGGGGGCTGAAGATGAACCAGCATCACCCAAAAGGGACACAGCAGCTCAGCCTGGGCTTGCTGGCCCCAGAGGGAGAGCAGAGCTGTCTGCAGCTGTCACAGCAAAAGCCTCCCTGCCAGCTCCAGTCCGGCTTCTGGAGAAACACCTCTGCCCTCTCCCTGTGCCAAGAGCAACCTCTGCTTCCACACGAGGCTCTCCACCGGAGATCAGGATCCTCCTCACACACGGAGACACTGAGGCACGAGGTGGGACGGGGCTTGCCCAGGACCGAGCTGAGCGTGCCTCTTGTTTTCCAGATCAGCAATGTGAGCTTCTTCGTGCTGTCTCCTGCGCTGCTGTACCTGAACCGGCAGTACTGCCAGCAGAGGGCCGTGCCCCTCTACTTCGTCTCGGGGCTGCTCCTCCTCGTAGGTGGGTGCCAGGGCTGTGGGAACACCAGACAGGTTGCCAGACCACCCAACATGAGCCCTTTGGAGGGTCTCAGTGGCCAAAGCACAGGGAAAACTTGGGTGGGCAACCAAGCAGTCAGGTCTGCTTGAAGCCTGCAGCCCATGGTTCCTGCCAGCTGTGGATATGCAGCTTCCAGCCCTGTAAATCCCCGTGGTGTGTGTGAGGGGACTGACTCAGTCCGGCCTCCTTGAACACCAAAATCCACGCCCTGCTCTTCAGGGATGCTGTATCTTCAGGGATGGCCCCCAAGAACCTCCCAGGGCTAGTGGGAGGATGGAGCTTTGCCATCTCAAGGTATCCTTGCTCCTTGCAGGTCTCTTCTCCATGTACTTCCACATGACCCTGAGCTACGTGGGACAGCTCTTGGACGAGCTCTCCATCCTCTGGACTCTGGCTGTGGCTTATTCCTTCTGGTACCCACAGTGTTACTTCCCCAAGTGCATCAAGACCAGGTATGAGCCAGAGGGACACGGTGCGGGCTCTGAGGGGAGGGATGGGACGCTGACACCGAGGTGTGTGACCCATAGATCCCCCCTGCAAGGGGTCAGCTCTGAGGTCACTGAAGGGCTTTAGGACCAGGCCCTCCTTCTTTTGGTGCTGACAGAGGAAAAGTCAAAACCCTCCGGTGCTGGGCTCCTCTCAGCTGGAGCTGTTCGTGTTTGTGTCACTGCAGAGGAAACTTTTCATGGAGAATTTCAAAATCAATTAGGAAATGAAATGTTCCTGAGCATTAACATTCAATTACTCGTGCTGTCAATCTGTTCCAGCATCCTCTGCCATCCACGGGGAGCTCTCCCTGAAGGCTGAGGGGGTTTCCCATAGGACAAGCTGGTTACACCCCTCATTTCGAGGAGGGCTGGGCTGGGCTGGGCTGGGCTGGAGGAGCTCAGCAGAAAGGATGGGGACGCTGGGAGAGCATGGGCCAGCAGAAACGGGAACCCAGCAGGGCTTTACCCAGAGGATGTCCCCTCCTGGCTGGAGCCCTCTGAGCCAGCCCGGTTAGATGCCTTGCAAAGACCTGCTCCAAATCTGCTCTTCCCGTGCCGAACAAGAGGTCACCAGGAGTTCACCGTGGAGACGTGGCTGGGGGAGAGGGAAGGGACTTGGGAAGGGATTTGCATGTGAAAGGACCCTCTGAGCCCTATTGTTGCTCAGCGAGCCCAAATCGGTGTGTTTGCACAGTCCTGCCTGGCAGCCCTTCCCCGTGCAGAGCCTTTGCTTCATCCCTGGCATCACCATGGAAGTGCAGGAGCTGCCTCCCGGGCTGTGCTCCGGGTCTGTCACGGACCCACTGTGGGGCTGCTGCCTCAGCCTTCCTGCCAGGACCCCACAGACACTGAGGTCAGCCGAGTGCAAACGGACAGGAGGTGCTGGAGAAGCTTTTCCCCTCTAAGGACAGGAGCAGGACCTTTCCCATCCTTACCCTCCCATCCTGTGAGCCCTGGGGGCACTGACACTCACCCCAATTCCCCTCAGGAGGCATTTCTTCTGGCTGACTGGTATCACCACCGTGATCAGCACCCTGATGTCGTTTGTCAAGCCGACCCTCAATGCCTACGCGCTCAACTGCATCGCCCTCCACCTGCTCTACCTGACCTGGCGGGAGCTCAAGAAGTAAGGAGGGGGCTCAGGGGTTACCTGCAGGTCCAGCTGTGCTCCTGTTGGGCAGTGACTCTGTCCAACACAGTGAATTGGGCCCAAGCCTTCAGCAGCCACATGTACTGGGGAGGGACCAGGCAGAGGCCCTGGCAGGACTGTGGGCAGTGGGGCACAAGAAGGGCACCTGGCCCAGGTGGCCATGCAGAGTGGGGACAATCCATGGGACAATGGTGGAGGCATCATCCCTGGAAGCTTCCAAAAGCCCTGTGGATGTGGCACTTGAGGACAGGGTTTAGTGCTGAACATGGTGGTGGTGCTGGGTTAACAGTTGGATGTGATGATCTTAAAGGTCTCTTCCAACCTTTACAGTTCTATGATTCCATGATTCTCCCCCTCAGCTGCCATCTCTGCAGCTCCTTCCCCTTTGTGGGGCATTTGGGAACTAGTGTGGGGCTGGGAGAACCCACCAGCATCTGGAGACAAAGACAGGGGTGCGCTGGCATCTCCCAGCATCATCCTCACACCCAGAAATTCAGACAGCCTCACTCCAGAGCCGCGCTTCTTCAGTTCCTGGGGAATTCTGAGGAATACTCTCCAGAAGGAACTCGCTGGGGTTTGCACTGCTGCATGTGCAGGCAGGAACCAGCCCTCTTTAAAACTCTCTTTCCTCCCAACACGATTACCCTGCTCCCTGTCCCTCGCTGTGTCTTCCAGGTGCAATGACAAGCGGGTTCACCGGATGGCCGCGGTCATGGTGATGTGGTGGGCACTGGCCATCACCAGCTGGATCAGTGACCGGTGGCTCTGCTGGCTCTGGCAGGCCATCAACTTCCCCTACTTCCACAGCTTCTGGTAAGGGCTCCAGGAACCCCAGCCCAAACATTTCCTGGGCTGAACTGTCCACAGCAGAGAATCAGCAGCCGAGATGGGACGCTCAGCTGCGTTATTTCCCCACCCTGTCCCCCTTTCCTGTCACTGTTGGTGCTGCTCCTCACTCAGCCCAAGGATTCAGCCCAAACCACTGTTTAATGTCCCTCTCCTCCTCCACACCAGCCAAGCACTGTTTTGCAAGGGATGTTGTTCCAGGAGTCCCTCCAGGTGGGCAGCTGGCTCTCAAAGGGCTGCGGCTGCTGCCAGGACGCTGTGTGAAGTGCAACGTCCTTGGGGTTATTTTAGCTGCCAAACTGAAAGGCAGGGCTTTGTTTGGACCTGACATTTCAGTGCCTGCCCAAGTGCTGCACACTCAGATCCATCCTCACAAAGCACCAGGATGGCTGGGACAGACAACTCAGCCAGGAAATAGGGAATGGTTGGAACGAGTCCCCGATGTCACCCTCTGCACCAGGAATTGTCCCCGGCCCAGCTCACAGAGCTCTGCCAGGATTTCCCTGTAGGAACAAACCCTGCAGGACCCACACTGCCTACAGCCCTTGTGGGACCTTTGGGGGCTGCAGCCTCACAGTGACCATGCCAGCAGGCAAAGTTCCCCCTGTCCAACACAGCTTTTTGTTTTCCTTGGCAGGCACGTGCTGATATCCATGTCCCTGCTGTACTGCTGCCCTCTGGTCATCTACTTCGACGTCAGCTACGAGATGCCCTCGTTCAAGCCGAAGCTGGAATACTGGCCCAGCGACTCGTGGCCTGTCGTGGTGCCCTACGTCACCCTGGAGGAACCCCACAAGCAGTGCTAGAGCTGGGTGCCCTCAGGCCTCCCTGGGGCACGGGGTGTGTGATGCTCACACTGGGAACACCTCGGCTGCGTTCCCGTTCCTCGGGCAGGGGCAGCGTGGTAGCAGAGGGGGCAGGGAGCAGCTGAGGCCTCACGATGCTGGGCATGAAGCAGGGTGGGAGGCCACAGGTGCCTTGGAAGGCTCTGCCCAGACTGGTGTTCAGGGAGCTGGAGATTCCCTCCAGCAGATCCCCACGAGGAGGGGAGGGACATGGTGCTGCTTCTGTGTCCTCTGTGTTAGTCAAGCACCAGCACCCCTTGCTGACAAGGGCACAGCGGAGAACACTGAAGCCAAACTGGTGACAGCTGGGTTTGTTGGGGCTGCTCTAATTATTATTATTAACTCTATTTATTGATGTATGTGGTCTTGCTCAGGAGAGCTGTGCATTAAAGCTGTGGACACTGACTTATACTGAAGTCCTTTTTTTCCTCTGACTGCACCAAATCCTCTCATCTGCCAGTCACTCCCACAGAGAGGATGGTCAAAGCTCTCTCTGACCTAAGGAGAGCTGTTTATAAAGAGAAATCCTGAGTGACAGCCCAGAAGAGGCTCTGCTGGCCCAGGTCCTGGGGTGCTCTGCCCCTGGCTCTTCTCCCTCCTCAATCCCCAGTGACCCTTGTTCCTCCCCAGCTCTGAAATCTCCAAAGGCCACGAAAGTAACTTGGAGATGCCTCTGCTTCCTGGAAGAGCTGTCTGGGGGCAGGATGAGGTAAGGAGCCAGGATGGTCAAAGCTGAAGGAGGGGATTGTCCCGCTCTGCTCTGCACTGGGGCAGCCTCACCTCCAGTGCTGGGGGCACTTTGGGCACCACAAGATCAGAAGGATCCAAAGCTGTTGGAGAGTGTCCAAAGGAGGGACACGGAGCTGGGGAAGGGTCTGAGGAGCGGCTGAGGGCACTTGGCTCATCCAGCTGGAGCAGAGGAGACTGAGGGGAGGCTCCTCGGGGGCTGCAGCTCCTCCCGAGGGGAGGCGGAGGGGCAGGGGCTGAGCTCTGCTCTGGGACAGGGACAGGAGCCCAGGGAACGGCTGGAGCTGTGTCAGGGCTTGGCATGGAGCTCAGGGAAAGGTTCTTCCCCCCGAGGGTGCTGGGCACTGCCCAGGCTCCCCAGGGAATGGTCCCGGCCCCAAGGCTGCCAGAGCTCCAGGAGCGTTTGGACAGCGCTGCCAGGGATGCCCAGGGTGGGACTGTTGGGGTGCCTGTGCAGGGCCAGGGGTTGGATTTGATCCCTGTGGGTCCCTTCCAGCTCAGGCTATTCTGGGATTCTGTGATTCTGTGACATTAGATAGAAATGTCATTACCTTTGCAGGAACAAAGAGATGTAGAGCCTCAGAGAAAGACACTGCTCTGCTTTCCAGGTTGTCCCCACAGTTGCTCTCACAGCTATGGGACACTCTCCTGTTCCCTAAACCTTGCTGCTCACAGTGACAAGCTGAGCCTTGTGGTGGGTCTGGGCCCTGGCCCAACCTGCAGGGACTGTCTGTGGGGAGCACCGAGTCTGGCAGGGTGGCTGAGGTTGGCTCCCTGCAGCGCAGCCGCACTACGGTAATGTCACTCCAGGGACCGCTTTTGGGCCCCCGCGAGTAAGGCAATAGCAGGAGCACTCTGGGGTTTGTCTCTGAGGAGAAGGTGACGGGCAGTGCCTTCTCCCATGGCCGCGGCTGCCTCGTGGCTCCCCCTGCAATGGTCCCCAGGGCCACTAGATGGCAAATTCGGCTCATGAACCCCGAGCGGTGTTTCACCCTGGGACAGCGATGCCTTGCCATGGACGGGCTCCCAGGCCTGGTCCCGCTGCCCTCTCCGTCCCCCAGCACCGGGGTCAGGCACCTCTCCTCCAGCACGGCCACCCCTGAGACACCTGCACAAGGTGCAGGGCACCGGGAACTGGCATCTCCAGCCTGTGCATGCCCTCGTGTGCCCGTGCCGGTGCCCACCTCCTCTCTCTGCCTCTTTGTCTCCCCTGCGTGCCACCGCTCCCACCTCTCCCCTCATCACCCCGTCTCCCTTTCGCTGACCCTCCCTGTCGCTCTCCCCCCTCCTCACCCTTTCCCCGGCCCATCACATTCTTCCCCAGCCTATTAATAACTTCTGGGCAATTGCACCGGGTCCCCGCTGGGCCCGGCCCCGCCGCCGCCGCTGCCCCGCGCAGCCACTGAACGCGCCGGCAGCAAGTTCAAAAGTGCAGCGGGGCTTTCACAGCCCCGAGCCCCGTCAGGGGGTGGAGGAGGCCGCTTCCAAAGAAAAGGCGGCGTTGCCAGGGAGCCCCTGGCACAGGAAAAGGGGGTCACCTTCACCTCCGGCAGGACCCGCCGAGATGGACGGGCGCCAGCAGCCCCGCGGGCCGCAGGTGCTGGGAGCGGCCGAGGGCATGAAGGGCCGGGCCGTGGGCGAGCGGGGCTAATTGGCCACCTCCGGCCACCGAGCCCCGGTGGGATGCTCGGCCCGGTGGCCAAATCCCCCCGTGCAGTATGGAAATAAGGGAGGTGTCCCCGGCGCTGCTGCCTGGAGAACAATGTTGCCGCAGTTGAGTGACTGTAACAGGCCCCGATGACAGCCGGGGCCGCGTTAAAAATGCCTATTCAAGCAGATCAAGACATTGAGAGGCCTCGTGGGGATCTGAAACCCTCGGGGATTTCTGGATGAGGCCAGAAGCTGAATCCCCAGCCCTGGGAACCTGGGGGGGGAAAAAAAAAAAAAAAAAAAAGAAGAAAAAAGAAAGAGAGAAAAGAAAAGAAACCCACAAAGCAGCTTTAAAAGGGCGGCAGCGCCCGAGGCAGGGCCTCCTGCTCCAAGCTGCAGCCTGAGAAAGCAAAGCAGCCCCAAAACCAGCGTGTGGCGGTGGTCTGGGCATCCCCAGGGCTGCACAGGGTTATCTGAGGCTGGATTTGCACCTCCAAAATGTCCCCGAGCTGCTGGGGATGCTCTGTCCTCCCTGCCGGGGAGCCACGGCTGCAGCTTGTGGGGCAGAGCTGAGAAACAACCCTAAAAACTGTCAGGGGTCCTGCAGAGCTGAGAAACACCCCTAAAAACTGTCAGGGGTCCTGCAGGGATGGCCAGAACAGGGAATGGGGAAGTCCTCAGAGCAGTGTCCCCTTCTCCACACCCCGGGGAGTTGTGAGGGTCCCCTGTGCCCCAGGATCCTCGGCCGTGTGGGTGTGATGGGTGTGACACCAGCTCGGCACAGGGAAACAGGCAGGGCAGGAGGGCCTGCAAACCCCCGTGCTCAGGGGGCTGGGCTGGACTGGCCAAAAAGAAACCTCTCCTTATTTTTGCCACATCGTTGCCCTGCTTTGGTTCTCCGCGTGGCTGCATAAACCACAAAAAAAAAGAGGCAAGAGGAGGAGCGGGAATGAGGAAGAGGATGGAGGCTGCTCCTGTCAGCGGATGCCAGATTAAAGAGGTTGGGAAACAACAGCATCAGTTGAGTCTATTTGGTGCAATTGCAACACAAATGAAAGAAAAACCTTGATAAGGCACCAGTCCTGCAGCATCAAGGATTAACATTTACCTGTTCTGCTGCACCAGTTGCCTCCCGCTGTTTCAGATTCCCAGGATTTGGCTCGCAGACTGGAAACTTTTCAAGGCAGAGTGATTTATCTGTAAAAGATATTGCACATTCACGGACCTGCATAAATAATGCAAAAGTAATTAATAATAACTCAGTCCCTGCTCTTAACAATGCCAGGAAAAGAAATTGCTTCACTGGCGTGTCGCTTATGCCTTTTGGAAAAGATCTTTATTTGTTAAGTGTCTCGGAGAGAAAGGACAGGGTAGTTTTGAAACAGGGAATGGATGTCACACAGTCCTGGGATTTCAGTGCCAGCCTGGCAATCTTCAGGATTGATTTAAAGAACCTTCTGCTGGACTCATGTGAAACCAACATTGATTCAGCTTTGATTTTATGTTTAGTTTTAATCTGTGTCTGCAGTCAACAGTTTGAAATCATGAACACAAAGGGCTGAGAAACCCAGGAAGGAAAGAGATAAGCTCCAAGAATTATTACCTTTTAGAGTCTTGTCCTTTCAACTCTCAGTGTAACTGCTGAGGTTTGACACAGGATTTCCAACCCTGGGTCTGGCAATCCTGTCCCAGCCGCTTCACAACTGCTAGGAAAGATATTCCCTT
>VZTE01004262.1:714808-775948 GCA_013397775.1 Eulacestoma nigropectus | reverse complement strand
GTCCTCGGGAAGGGGGGCTGGGGGGCATCGCCCCCCTTTGGGGGGAGCACATCGCCTTCACACACCCTCTTGGGAGGGGGACACACCTCCTCCATACCCCTCATTTGGGGGATACATGTCCTCCCCACACCCTTTAAGGGGGACACCTTCTCCCCGTTACCTCTCGGGGGGGCACATCTCGTCCCCAGCCCCGTTTGGGGGGCACATCGCCTCGTCAGTCCTATCTGGGGGGCACACCTCCTCCTTCCCACACCCTGTTGCGGAGGCACATCTCCTCTCCAATCCCATTTGGGCGGCACGTCCTCCTCACACCCCTTCGTGGGGGCACACCTCCTCCCTACACCCCCATTTAGGGGGCACGTCTCCTCCTCAGACCCTTTTGGGGGTGGCAGATCCCCTCAGTCCAGTTTGGGGGGGGGGTCACACCTCCTCCCCACCCCCTATTTGGGAAAGGTGCACGCCTTCTCCCTACTCCCCTTTTTGGGGAACATATCTCCTTTATCCCGTTTGGGGGGCACACCTCCTCCTTCCCGCACCTTTTGCGTGGGCACATCTCCTCAATCCCATTTGGCGGGGGGCACACCTCCTCCACACCCCCCATTTGGGGAACACACCTTCTCCCCACACCCCGTTGGGGGGGTACATTCATCTCCCCAATCCCGTTTTTGGGGGGCACATCACACCCCTCATTTGATGGGCGCCCCTCCTTCCCACCCCTCATTTTGGGGTTATACCTCCTCCCTAATCCCGTTGAGGGGGGACACCTCCCCGCACCCTTTTGGGGGGTCTCAGCCCTCTCCCCCTCCGTGGGCGGCCGCTGCAGCCTCGCCCGCGGCGGGGGGTGTGAGCAGCATTTCCCTCAAATTCCTGCCTGGGATTATTGCCGGGGAGGGAGGTGCCGGTGGGGCGACCCCCCCCCGAGCCGCGCCAGGAAGGGTTAATGCCACCGGGAAGGGTTAATGCCACCGGGAGAGTCCCTGCCGGCCCCGGGGGGTTCCGGGATGAATGCGGGAAGTTTACCTGAGGTGGTGGGGATGGGGAGCCTTTTGTGTGCGGGGAGCGGGTAACAGGTACCTCCCGGGCTGAGGTTCGGGAGCGAGCCCCGCTATCCCGGATAATCACCCGGAGGAGCGGGAATGGGAGCCGCTGATGGCTTTCAGGCAATTAGCACATCAAACAAAAACCAGAGCAGCCTTCAGAATGTTTATTGAGAAGTTGAAAGCAGTCTCCTTTGTATTATTACAAATTGTTTGAATAGGATCCTGATTTCCCTTTGTTGAGAGACACGCTTGGAAAAAAAAAGGAGAAAACCCTCCATTTTCAGCGGAGCAACTTTGGATGCTGGTTATGTTGGGAGATCTTATTTTCAAATGTGTTTCAACTTCTGGCTTAATTCACAGCGATTGTTAATTGGCGCGGGGTGTGAGGAGTGCAGCAAGTACAACTTTCACTCTCAGTTAAACAGTTCTCTTTTATGTTTAATTTCGGTCTCTTCCACACAGCCCCATCTGGTTCTCAGCTCCAATTTCTCAGCCGTTTCAACTCGGAAAGGCAGATTTTGTAGCCTGACAGTCATTTGCACTTCTCAGGAGAGGGATAGTAACTGGCAACAGTAGCAGGATTTAAAGGGTAATTATGGAATCGATAACGTGAGGCTGCGGCACAGACTGGCTCAGGGGATGTGAACACTGTGGGAAGCATCCCAGATAAAGCAGGCCTGCAGGCACACTCCAATGTGAGCTTAGGATTTCGGCAGGCTGGCTCCACATAATGCTTTTTGCAGCGTTGGAGGGATTGCTGTGCTCGCAGAGAAGCACACCTTGCCTTTCTTCTCAGCCCTTAATGCGACATGAAAGAACAGCCGGCCCTGGGCCTTGGTTCTTAGCGCAGGAGCGAGGTGGAGCTGGTGGAGATAAGCCTTAAGAACAGGAAAAAATGGCCTGCCAAGAGAACTTGCAGGGGAAGGTATCCCAAAGAAATGCCGTAGCAATAATGGTGAAGGAATTAATTAGATGAGTTTGTCCCCAAGCCTTAGGATTGATGCGTTGAGTGGCTGAAGGTATTTTGCTGTAAAGATTTAAACTGTCTGAAAGAGTGTGTTAAGGCTTATGGTTGAAATTGGAACTGGACTGCAATTTGGGAGGTCAGGCTTTGATGCCTGGTGCTCTGCAGACCTCCTGTGAGAGCTTTTTACAAAGACAGGAAGATGGAGTCACTTGTGCTTTTTCAGCAAGTAGTCAACCATGCACTGGAAAAAAATGTCAGGTTGGAGATGCAAAATATTTTTTGAGCGTTAATTGTGATCACAGTCCTTGCTGCAGTTTGTCAGGGAGAAAATAAGGATGGTACTTTCCCTAAACATTTGTCTGAAGCTCGGGAAGCTTTCTCTTTCCCTGCTCATTGTCTAACATGCCCTTGGTTTGGCTCCAGGTCAGCATGTAATATAGGTAATGACAAATAATGCTGCCTCTCCCAATGGTAATTGGGACTTGCTAGGAAGAGCAAGACACTTATTTTTCAAGCCTGAAGTGAAGAATGAGGCAGGGACTAAAACCAGGCCCTTTTTCCATGAGCCTCCTGGTGCTGAAGCTGGATTTTGGTAGGTTTAGTTTGGAATCACTGCTGCTGCTCTGGTTTGTGTAATAAATGTCCACAAAAGTCAGGTACCTTGAGTGTTATTCCGTGTCTACAAATGTGGCCCTAAGATTTCCTTGATTTATCTTGTGTCTGAAGCCCATTTGCCTTTTCTCTGTTACATCTGTTTGATTCATTTCCTTTCTCCTGGCTGTGAAGTCTGCAATATTATGTGGATTTTCACCATTAATTTCATTTGGTTTTTAAGGCACTTAATGGGATTTTTGTGCTTTGAGCCAGACATGGAATACACCTTCTCTGTTACTCAGTGATCAGAGTAGGATTCAGGAGTGCAAATCAGAATTAGGTCAGTTTAGTGTTGGACATGGTACAGGCAGTTATGTTAACTTGGTCTTTGAAATTGTGATAATAAAATATATTTAGAACCATACAGGAAACATAATTTTCTTCTGGTGAATGATATATTCTAGAGAATGTAATAAACCACCAATTCATGATCTGATTTTTCCTGTTTCAAGATGAGTTTTCTGTCAGTGCATTGAATTCTGTAAGCTGTGAACATCAAGTTCTGTCTCTGGCACTTTCTAGAAATAAAGATTCCTCAATTAGGACTTTGCTGACAATTTAACTGATAAGTGAGGCAGAGAAACCGATCCCTCTTCTAGAGCTGCTTTCTCTGCAGTGTTAATATTAGGAAGAAAATAGGTATGAAAATGGTGCTGGGAGCTATTTTTGTGCCACCTTTACCGTTGGTAGCACCGGTTTGCAGTCTGAGGCTGATCCCTCCGTGGGGACTGTTGTGTTCCCTGGTGGACCCAGCACCTTCCAGCAAGGTTTTGTGTTGTCTTTGCTTACGGTCCTGCCTCTGTCCCCCACACAGTGCACGGTGCAAGTGAAGCTGGAGCTGGGGCACCGAGCCCAGCTGCGCAAGAAGCCGACCACGGAAGGGTTCACCCATGACTGGATGGTGTTCGTGCGGGGCCCGGAGCAGTGCGACATCCAGCACTTCGTGGAGCGCGTCGTCTTCCGGCTGCACGAGAGCTTCCCAAAACCCAAGCGAGGTCAGAGGGGTTGGGGATGTTTTATCTCTATGAAAGAGCATTTTGCAAGTCAAGGTTGTGTTGAACTGTCACTTTTCAGTGAAATATCTCCTTAAAGAGGAGCGAAATGTCCATTGCGTGCGCTCCAGCTTTAACCTTTCCCCACTGTGTTTGAGGAAGGTCAGGGAGAATGAGACCTTTCTTCTGCTGAAAGGGCAGGAGGTGAGCTGCTTTCTCCTCTTATTTAAGCATTAGTATGTGCAGGTTCTCAAGACACAAGTGACAGCAGAAGATAATTCACGTTACAGAATGGGAAAGACGGGTTTGATTTGTTAGAATTCACCAGCAAAAGCTGGAAGCACATGAGAGATGCTCTAATACTGGGCTCAGATGTGTACTGGGTATTGTAGAGTTCTGCAGATTCTTGCAATTTCTAGTCTCGGGTGCCAGTTCAGGCAGCTTTAACCCAGCAGAAGTCAGTGCTGCCAAGGGATGATGGTCTTTGCTGTACATTCCCCCTGCAAGCCCCATGCAGTCATAGTGGTTGGGGAGAGTATAGATGTTGTATAGTGTTATTTTCTGACTTTGTTTTCTGACTCTGTAGCAAAATGAACCTTGTTCTTGGCATGGGGCAGCAGAAGCTCATGAGGTTGAGGTGGAGGAGCAGGAATTGCCCTTTTCAGAGGCAGTGCAGTTACATCTGTGTAAGATTGTGTAACTGAAGCTGCAGCCTTAGTGTTTTGAGAAATACAGGCTGCCCGTGAGAATTGTAATGTGCATTACTGGAAATACTGCTTTGGAAGCAGGACACTCAGGATGTCTCAGGAAACCTATGACATTGGTTATTTGTGCAAGTCCACGGTGGAAAGGAACTCGGAGGTGCTCAGCATTCACAAGGATGTGACTCTGGTCTGTGTGTTGATAATGTCTCCTTGAAACTGATATCTGATAAGCAGGTGCAGTACTGAGCTGAAAGCTGATTTATAGAATAAAAATGCAATCTGTGGCTTACAGTTCTTGTCTTCTGGTGTAATTAATTTATTACAAATAAGTGTTGGGATAGTACACAGAACCCTGGAATGGTTTGGATTGGAAGGGCCCTTAAAGCCCATGCAGTGCCACCCCTGCCGTGGGCAGGGACACCTTCCACTATCCCAGAATGTTCCAAGCCCCTTCCAACCTGGCCTTGGACACTTCCAGAGACCCAGGGGCAGCCACAGCTGCTCTGGGCACCCTGTGCCAGGGCCTCCCCACCCTCACAGGGAGGAATTCCTTCCCAATATCCCATCCATCCCTGCCCTCTGGCAGTATAAAACCATGGCCTTTGCTCAGTCAGTTGCTGTATCATCTGCCTTTACAGAGGTATTTTTTCCCAGTCCCTGGGTTTTCCATGCTTCCTTGAGCTTGCTCCTAATGCCAGCATGCCTTTGACCAAGGCGTGTCTGGGTTGTACATAAACACTGTGGCAAATGCCTCCTATTCCTGGGTTTGTTTGAAGCGTTTCTTCAGATGGTCCCCTCTTGGAGCAGAGCCTGCTGCTGAAGGTGGGCTCGTGCTGCTGGCACATTGCTCTTGGAGCCCTTGGAATTTGTCAGAATAGAGTGGCAGAGGAACAAAGGCTGCTTGGCAGATAGGCTTAAGATTCCTGCTGCCATATTGGCACTGCTCTTTGGTTTGGGATTTTTCCCTCGAAATGACAGGGTTCTTATATGAAGTTCAAGTTAAAGCAAGTCTAGAGGTTTTTGTTATTTTTAGTTATGCCCTTTTTTCACAGTTGAATTTGGAGTGCTGCTTTCCAGCACCTTAATGATGGTAGAAGTGCTTAGAGCTGGGTGGGGATAATACAGCTACATTAAAGGAAAATAATTTGTGTGCTTTTAGGTTTGATGTACTGTTTCCTAATCATATTAATTACTTGGAATTCTTAAGAGAAACTCAAAAGATTTGCACTGAATTCCTCTAATTACCTAATTGACTTTATTTACATATATTGTAGTGCATAAATTATATGCAAGTGCATCCGGTTCCTGAGAGGGAGAATATCTGTGTGGGTCTCATGTTTCTCCTGGCAGCTGCTGTGTGCTGCTACGTCATGGCCAAAGAAATGATCCTGGAATCCTTCAAGTTGGATATCTTGGAACAGATAATAGGAAGGATTCAGGAGCATGAAGCTGCACCAGGTAGCGGGACAGGGGGAACTGAGGCAGGGACATGCAGATTAATTTCTGAGAAGCAATTAACTTTTCTAATTGCTGTTTCTGCAGTAAGCAGCTCTGACCTTAGCAGCAAACTGGTTCACCTTCCTCCTCGTGTTTCCTTGTGTGTGAAATAAATAGCAGTGCTCACCTGCCCTTCAGGTTTGTTCACCTCTGGGGGAAGCAGCAGCCTGGAGCGTGGCCGTTACCCAATTAGGAGCGTTGAGGAGTGCAGGGGAGTATTTCAAGGAAAAAATAATCCCCTGCTTGTGTGTAGTAGTGTTTTGATTCACAAATTTGGGCATCAAAGTAAACTTTACCTTTCTGTCCTGTTCCACCTTTTGGGTCTTGGCCTTTCCCTGCCAGGCACTTGGAACTGGGAGTTTGCATTGTTGTGGGACTGCCCAGAAATGTAATTGTATCTCACTGCACAGGAGGGGAAGGGTCTCCCTGAGACTGGGCCTGGAGTGTTTTATGTTTCCGTTCCATGGGAGGAGCTAAGAACAGATTTCACGTTCTTAACTAAGCCTGTGGCCACCATCTTATTCTGTGTGGGTTTTTCCACAAAGGTCAGTGTTTTGACTGTGCCCTGAGTCGACAGAGGCCCAGTTCTCCTCTTGCAGCTCCTTTTTGGCTCAGAGAAAGTTGTGCTGAATTCCAAGTTCACATTTATTTGTTCTCTTTCAGTGTGCAAGGAGCCCCCCTACAAGGTGGAGGAGTCTGGCTACGCTGGCTTCATTATGCCCATTGAAGTGCACTTCAAAAATAAGGTAGAATCTGATTTCTGGTCTTCTAATTGTTTTGAGCTGTGCCAGAGCCTGAAACTGCCTGACAGAAAGACTCTAAATTATGTGACTGTTTTATATGTGTGTTTTTTATTAGTCTAATAAATAGAATTTAACTGGGAGTTGGAAGCTCCTGCCAGACTTCAAAAGAAAGCTTTTGGCAGAAATGGAATTGCATAGAGAGGTGATACCAGGACAGTGGATGGCCCTGGAGATTCTGAGCAGAGATTGTACCACTTGTAGCTTCTTTAGCATGGAGGAGATTAAAGCAATTTAAAATCTTTTATGTGCATATGGAAGTAAATAAACATAAAACACTGATATTATAAAGATTTATAAACACTGTGTTGATTGTCAATATATTTAAAAAAATCTACTTTTGAATTTGCGAGCTTATTACATTTAACTGTATAGGTATGAAATCTGTAGAGACCCAAGACAAACATTTGCATGTGTAGCACAAGTATTTAGAGTCATGTTAAAGATATCCTTGTTCTAAACTCAGTGCTCTTCCAGAAAGAAAACCCTAAATATTTTGAGTCTTAAGATGCATTGCCAGCAAGTATATGAAAGTTAAAATTTGGAATTTATTGCTTGCTTTAAGTCTACCACAGAGGTCACATGCTGTAGGTTATGAAAACAGGGAATTGGGCACTTGTGTTCATATTACCTCAGTTTCAGTTAAATTGTTTTGTTAAACATGAATAATGGACGTTTCTGGGTTTGATTACTGCTTAAATAATAAAATAAAAACTAATGTTTTGCTTATGATCCCTAAGAGGGAACCGAGGTAAACGAAACTAAAAATGTTGAGCCACATCCTTGTAATCTGTGCTCTCCCACCCCCTCAGCTCTCCAATGACAAGCTTTTACCCCAGGTGTGTTGACAGCAGACCACATGGAACAGCCTAAATCTATTTAACTTCCCTTCCTCCTTTCCCTGTCCCTCCCACAAACATCTGTCTGCTGTTTCCTTCTGTCCCCACTCCAGCTCAGGATGCTCTCCTGGCAGTGTCATTTTGTGAATAATTAGCATTTTGGGTTGGGGTTTTGGCCCTCCACATTGCTCTGACCCCACTTTATGGGTGGGAGGAATAAGGCGGATAATGGGACTGAGCCACGGAAGACAGACTGCCCTCCTAAACCTGGGAATGTTTTGCCCACAAGTTGTTTTTTGGGTGGGTAGGGTAAGCCAAAAGGCTGGGAAGAGGAATGGCAGGCAGGGGCTGGGGGGTGAATGTTGTTGATAAAAGCAATTTTTTTGGCAAACAGTGAGAACTATGATTTGAATGCAACAAAAACACCTCAAAAGCTTGAAAGTAGTTCTGCTTCTGGTGGCTTTTCTGAGGTTTTAGATGGGAATCAGAAAATTCTCTATCTGCACTAAATGTTGGCTTAAGTCAGGTTCAAAATCCTTTGTACTCCTGACCAAAAAATGTGAACTTCTCCACGCTGATTCCTTAGAAGTGGAACCTCTAATGCCTGGGAGGGGTGAACTGTGTTTTAGTTCTGCCTTTTCCTTTTATTTTCCCTTCCTTTCTTCACCCAGCCTTTCCCCACACTTCCCTTTTCCCTGCAGTTCTCCAGTGGTTTGTCTTTCACCAATCCTCAGAACCCTCTCATTTCTGTGTGTCTTTCTGTAGGTGCTCATGTTTGCTTTGACTGCCATCTGCATTCCTATGTTTTCTTTTTCCTCTGTCCTTCATATTCCCATGTTCCTCCCGGAATATGGAGCTGGCAGCTTTTCTGACTAGAACTTGGTTTCACACCCACTGGGGTCATCACTCCTCATTGTTTCTCCACGCACGTGACTGCAGAGTTGTTCCCCAGCACTGAGCAGAGAGGTGGCTTTTATAAATAAGGGAAATAGGTGGGCTCTGTTCTCCGTGGAAACAATGGAAGGAGCTGTTAAATTAGGAGAAGGCTCTTTGTTTCTGTCATTTTGGTCTTCAGAAACACGACAA
Organism: Eulacestoma nigropectus; assembly: GCA_013397775.1. Taxonomy (NCBI): domain Eukaryota; kingdom Metazoa; phylum Chordata; class Aves; order Passeriformes; genus Eulacestoma; species Eulacestoma nigropectus. The sequence goes on along the minus strand of VZTE01004262.1, from coordinate 767,369 downwards.
ATAAATAGGAGAACAGGTTGAGTTGCAGACTTGTTTTCAAATCTACAGATTTTCAACATACTCATTTTTGCCCTGTTTTTTAGCTGCATGTTTTCTGGAGAAGTTCTTTTCCATTTTTAAGCTGATTAGCAAATTGCTAATTAAGGAGTTTCAGGCAGCACCTCTCATTATTTAATTGGGGCAAGGGGTGGTTGAGGGAAAAGGTGACAGGTTCCATCTTCAGCACATCAATGGAACAAAGATGTGTTTTGAGATTCAACCATGAACTAACTTAGGACTGCAGGGAGCTCAGAAGCTGCTGCTGAGGGGATGAGCAGGGACAGGACCCCAGGGAACAGCTGGAGCTGTGTCAGGGCTTGGCATGGAGCTCAGGGAAAGGTTCTTCCCCCCGAGGGTGCTGGGCACTGCCCAGGCTCCCCAGGGAATGGTCCCGGCCCCAAGGCTGCCAGAGCTCCAGGAGCGTTTGGACAGCGCTGCCAGGGATGCCCAGGGTGGGATTGTTGGGGTGTCTATGCAGGGCCAGGGGCTGGATCCATGATCCCTGGGCATCCTTTCCAGCTCAGGATATTCTGTGATTCTGTGTGAAGAGTTGGGCTCCTCTATCCAGCACTGCTCAGTGATGATGCCATCTGGGAATTTTAAGAGCAATGATGATTTTCAGTAAGTGGAGTTGAAGGAAATATAAGAGGTAAATACTTCTACAAAGATAAAAATGCAAAGACTGGGATACAGTAAAAATTAAAAAGCTAGGGAAAGAGGAGGAATGACAAAGGTTTAGGATACAGCCTGTGTTCTCCTGAATTAAAAAATATGATATTAAAACACCAAATAAATCAAAGTCTTCATTACTTCAAGACCCTCTTTTCACTTTGATCTGTGTAAACCTGTTGACACTGGTGGGGATCAGCTGGTGTGTGTGCAGCAGATATTGTGAATTGATTACAGCATTTGGGACTCATCCTTGAGTAATTCTCTTCAAGTAGATATTATGGATTGATTCTGGGATTGGGGTGAAAAGGCTCTTTGGAGGTGACTGGGCAGGAGGACGTGAACGGGTTTTGTGGCCATATGTTCCTCACATTCTGACACATTTTTGTTGATGTATGTCCTCAGCTGAAACCAGACTTGCAGAGGCTTTGGGATTTGTTTATCGATGCATGTTTAGCTTTGTGAAGGTGAGAAGAGAAAGGATTTAAAGAGGGAGTGAGCCAGTCTGTGGAGATTGATCTTTGCCATGGTTGGCTGAAATGGGTTTTTTTTCCACAGTTTAAGCCTCCTTTCTTAGCCATTTCCTTTCCCTGTTCTGATTTGTTACTGGGATGACAAATCTTGGCTGTCAGAGCCCGTGTGCTCTTTGCTTTGGCTAAAGAAATGCCGACCTGTGCTCTGGGCAGGAACAGCTTTACTAAGAATGGTTTTAATGAACTTCATCAGGGATTTTTTAAGCAGCTTGGCATAAAATTGCCCATTGACTCTTTGTGTTGGAGGACTCCGTTTTTGTTATCATTTTTGTGTGTTTGGAGCAGCAGACTCGGTGCTCTTGGTGCCTTTTTGTCAGGCAGGGAAGTGTCAGCAGAGTGTGAAAAAGGTGTAAGACCCTGTTCTTATTGTCTGTGAGCATTGCTGGCCTGTGTTTGTCCTTCCTGTGCTGCAATCCAGCTCCTCCATGAGGAGGTGCTTTCTCAGGGCTGGGATTTGAATTGCAGAATATAAATTGTGAATGTTGCAGTGAGCCTGGGCAGTCTGGGGCTCTGAGCAGCCACAGGACTCGCAGTCTCCTTTAACACTGGCAGAGCCTTTGCTGCTGTAACTGATCCTGAAAAACAAATGGCAGGGGCTCAGCAGGTTGATTGATAAAGCTTTTGAAAGTCGAGTTGGCTAATGACAGCAGATCATTTGGACTGGAAATGTTAGTGTGCTATTTTTGTTTTGAAATCCTTTGTGTTCCTGTAACGAGGGCTGCTGTGAGTGGCTTCTGGTGCTCGAATCGATACAAACCGGGTACAACAAATACGTTGCTGTTTTTCTCCTGCTCTTCCCCTTCCCTCTCCCCCTCAATTTCAACAGTCTGGAGGCTTTTTTTCATTGTTGTCTCCAAATAAATCTCTTCTAGTGGTACACGTTGTAATCTGGAGGCTGTAATACAGGTCTGGCTTTGGCGTTCATTCCCTGTGACATTTTTTGCATCCTAATCAAATTAGATCAATCCTCCCCACAAAGCTAAAGGTCTAGTAGATTTTCATGTTATTCTGATACAAGGCAGATGATATTAATGCAACATGGATAAGATGTTGTATTAAAGTCTCTTTTAAAGATGCTACCTCCTAATTTTAGTGCTAGAGATAAAAGCCTTTCAGGATTTACATAATGGATACATGGAACTTGGACTTTTCCTATTAGCGAGAAGGAGATAAGCAAAGAAAGCAGAGAAATCCGTTTGATTTTTCCAGTGAGGTTCAAAAGAAAAATCCGCATATTTTACCCCTTCTGCAACCTTTGTAGGTGTGATAGAGAAAACAAATAGCAAAATATTGGAAAAGGGAAAAATTATTTGTGTGTCAAAGTAGGAACTCGGTGGAGACGTTGTAGGTGGGCTGCACATATGGCAGGGGAGGTGAAACGAGATCAGCTACAACTGGTGTCAGGACTGTGCCATCAGGAAGGGATTGGCCTGGGAAATATTCCTAGGGAAGGCTGGGGCAAGTGTTGGCCAGGGAAATACTCCTAAGGAAGGTTGAAGAGCCTGTGTTTGCATGGGACATTTGATTTTACTGAAATTGCCATTTGGGGCAGGATGTGCACAGGTTTGAGAGGAGGAGTAGCTTTAACCTGTTGGTGTTTACTCAGTGTTGCTGAAAGCTGTGGAAGGAGGAGTAAAATTTGTCCTTTTGTCTGCCCTTTAAGGGAAGCATTTTAGGTCTGTCCTGTACCATCTTCCTTCCCAAACCTGCAGCGATTCCTTTTGTCCTGCTGCTGCTGACTGGTGAATCTTTTCTTTTACCTTCTTCTGTCAGAAATTAGGATGGATTTTCAATTTACTCATTCCTTTATCTGAGCAGAGCCAAAACCCTGGCCTGTGTTTGAGTAGCCATTCAGTGTGGCACATCCATAGGCACCTCGAGATGCTTGAAAATACATATAAATATTTTTATTATTAATAAAAATTAATTTATTTATTTTTATATTTGCAATGTGTGGCAAGGATGTGTTTGCAAAGACAGCAGCTTTATCAGCCATGCCAGCTTCATATAATGTATTTGTAAGAGTTAGTAGATTATTAAGTGCTTGTCTTGGAGTAGTGAGTAGATAAAGAGATATATTTACACTCATTTGTATTATTTATACTCATATATTTATTGCACTCATATATATGTATGTGTGTATATATATATATACACATATATTAGGAAAACCTAATTTTCAAACAAAGTAATAAGCTTCTGATGGAGCAAAGTCCCAAATGCTTAACCCTGGAGAATCTCCCAAAAGATAAGGGTGGTTCATGGATTCCTGAGTGGAATGTAAGGCTGCTTATTTCAAAATCTGAATATTGGGCTATTCCCTTTCCAATGCCCTGTCTGGAAGCAGCTCCAGGACCAGTCAGACGGGTTGTACCAGCCTGGGAGGGGGTTTCATTTCTCCAGACGTTCCGGATAAATGCCTCTGTCAGGCTGGATCTATGGCAAAAGGGAAGTGGTGTTAGATGTTATAGTTATTGAATAACCATGAGCCTGCTTCCTTGGTGTGCTAGATTTTTGTAGATAATTTTGTTTTATGGCTTTCTAAAAGTGATTTATGAGCTTTATGCGCACGCTACCAGTGAAATTCTTTTGATTTGTGTTAAGTGGCAAAGGGCACACCCTGCCTTAAAAACAAGACAAGGAAATTTTAACAAAAGACTTTGAAAAATTCCTCCTCTTTCGAAAAGTGCCAAAAGAACTTTAACCCATTACTTCAGAACTCAGAGGAAAAATAAAGCAGCTTCAGAGCTCGTAACAGCGCAGTGGCAGGCGGTGCAGACAGGAAGCAGTAAAAATAAAACCTAATGTACCCAGCTCAGGAGATTGGAGGTGGAATAGGGGGATTCACGGGATGAAGGGAAGTTTACAGCAGCTGCAAATAAAAGCCCTGGCTTTGTGGTGCTCACTTGTAGTTTACTTCTCTGGCATCCTGGGATTTAAGGGGCAGATGCAAAGTGAGGTTCTGAAGTGCCTTGCTGAGACATCCCTGCACCAGCTTAACCATTTAATGGCCAAATGCACCACTGAATTTGAATCTGAACAATTCATATCTACCAGTTAGAAATGGACATGATCCATCTTTTTTAAAGCTTTTCTTGGAAGCAGCGCCCTTTAGAAAATCTTACGGTCTTGGGAGCAGCAAAATACCGATGGCAAGGGTCTTCCCTGATCAATTTTACCAGTTGACATCAAGGAATATCAGAAGGTGGAATTATCTAAGAGCAAAGCCTGGACTGTGTGTGTAGCTGCTACTGAAGCAGGAGTACGTGAAGAATGTTGTAGGATTGTGTGGACCGAAGTTGTAGGGTGAGAAAGAACCTACACTGGGTTGTAGCCCCCAGCAGCAGGATGTGTGGATCCCAACATATTATTGAGAAAGGCTTTGAAATGTGGCACTGTGGATTCAGCCTGGCTTTCCATTTCAAGTTAGAGGATGGGTAGGTCTGGGTCAATTGAGGGAGATTTTCCTTGGGTTTCTCCCCCCCTTCTCCCCCTTGATGGTTGTTTGGGGAGAAGAACCTTTTAGGGAGGACCGGATGGATTAAGCTTTGGAGTGGCCTGAGCTGTAATCATTAGCTGGGCAGTGAGGGCAGTAAAGGAAAGAATGTTTATTTGCAGCTTTTTGCTTTGAGACTTTTGTGGTGGTTCTTTTAGGAGTGCTGTAATCTCAGCTATTCACTGGGGGGGCGGGGGGCTCCTTATGGCCTGGGGGATACAAAAGAGATTTTAATGATCAGGGCACTCTGCTGAGGCTCATTCCCAGGGCAGCTGTGATCTCTGAGCTGGAGGAATATCACATTAAAAAACTGCCTTAATTCTACAAAAATTCAACAGAGACATGAGGAATATTTTGGTGCTTGTGAGGCTGTATTAAAAATGGGATACCCAAGGTCACAGGGAAAGGGATATGCTGCCTCTCTCCTGCTCGGAAAGCAAACGGGCAAATGACAAAGCAGAGCTGGTAATGGGATGGCAAAACAGCTCCTGACCAAAGCCTGCGCTTGCTGATAGAGCCAAGATTATTTAATCTGTTACAAACCAGGGAAAGCATTTTAGAAGCCATTATTAGGCCACATTTGGATTTCTATTCGTCCTTCATTTCAGTTTATTAGACTTTGAGGGACCCTGTGCAGCTGCTGTTTGAACTGCAGCGAGCGCACACGCAGAGCTCGCTAATGATTCTGTTAATGAGAACGGGCATGGAAAAGAGGCAAATGACAGGGCAGTGTATTTTGCAAGGATTTTTCTTTTTCCTCCCATCTATCTGTTTGAGTAGACTCCTTTCAGGAGTGTGTGGATTCTTCAGGACTTTCTCAGAAGAGGGTCTGAAGACCTGGTGTTGGCAGCATGTTAATCTGAGACTCTTCTCCATGTCTATTGATGCCTGCCCCTGTTTGGGGCAAGGATCCAAGACCTCGACTCCCAGATGAGCTCAGGGTACTGATTTTGATGTAAACCAGGTGTAGCTACCACCCTTTGTATTATTAGAGGTGTAGTTTGTCCAAGGAATGGCCTCTGGAGCAAACAGCAGTAGCCGGGGTGGTCTGAAGCCGTTTCAGCCTATTTTCAGCAAATCTAATGGCTGGGAGCCTGCAGCGCCTGTTCCCATCCAACAGTGCCACTGCACCAGGAAATGGAGCTGCTGGATGGGAATTCTGGAAAAGACTGCTGTGCAGCTGCTCGGTGCTGCGCAGGGAATGAGGCATGTGGGATGCATTCATGGAAATACGCAGGGCTCTGCCGGCCTCGCTGGGCTTCCCAGCCGAGTCTCTCTTGCCACATTGAATGTGCAGCTTGGAAATGCAAAATGCAAGAAACACCAGGCGGCGTCCCGTTGATATTTGTAATACACGAGAAGTGTATTTGCAATTTTGGGGGAGGGGGGGAAAGAGGGAGATTTCTTCCATTCTGTGCTGCAAACGCAGCGGGTGGAACAGAAGCAGTGAGGCGCAGATGATCCCCCCACCATGCATACAAACTCTGGATTGCTTGGGTGAAAGTGCCCTTGGAAAGTTCAAAAGCCTGGGATATCTTCCCATTCAGCCCGTGCAATATGCATATTGAAAAGGATTTTTCAAACCAAGCCATCCTTTTCCCGTTGCATTTAACCTTTTCTCAGTGCCCACAGAGATCCTGGGAGGTCAGAAGTTGTTCCTTCTCTAAAAAAGGATTATGCTTTTCTTAATATTGATACTTAGAGTTGCTTCCCAAAGGAGATAGGATCTGAATTTGGGTGAAAACAGAGCAGTGCATAAAGCTTGAGAATCTGCTTTTCTGGGGAGACTTGAACAGCTTTAAATAGACAGTTTTCAGTCAAAATCTGTGTCCATGCATTGCTTTTGCAGTGAGAAGCCTCATGCCTGAGTTCCTGATGAGCAATGTTAACTTCAAGCACAAAGAGTTTAATTTCCAGCTCTCTGATCTCATGGTGAAAAACTCCATGAGTGCAACACTTAGTGGTTTATTTGGGATTTTCAGGAGTGACTGTTTGGATCCCCAGACTTAGTGTGCTTGCCAAGCTTCTTCTGGTTTCCCAAAGCCTTTCTTCTTTTTAGGAGGAGCCCAAAAAGGTTTGTTTCACATACGACCTGTTCCTAAATCTGGAGGGGAATCCGCCTGTGAACCACCTGCGTTGTGAGAAACTGACTTTCAACAACCCCACCAAGGAATTCAGGCGCAAACTCATCAGGGCCGGAGGGGTAAGTGCCCAGTTTGGGATCCTAAAAGGAGTGAGCTTGTTTTGCTCTGAGGTTTCTTTTAGCCCAGTAGGCTTCAAGCAGTTTTCTACATTCATTTAAAAGATGACCCAGCCAGTTTTGACTCATGGTTATAGGGCTGCGGCACCTGTAGCAGAACAGACCCATTGTTGGTGTGTGATTGGTGACACTTCATTTGTCAATTTAAATGTGAGCATTAATACCAAAGCACTGAACCCCTCTGGAAAGTGAGATCTGCTCTGGATGTTGCAGGCTGCAGTTACCTGTGACCTTCCTGGTGCCAGGAGCTGGGTCAGTACAGAAAAGCTCAAGGAACAAGAGAGGCTTCCAAACTATTTCTTGCTCATTTTTATTTTAGCTTAATAGTTAGTGCTTCCTGGTCAATAAATGACCTCTAAACTTGGCATCAGCTAATTGTGGCTTAGATAATAAAAAATTAATGAAAAATTGGTCAATATAGAGTGAAAACAGGCGTGGGGGGGGAAAAGATATTCTCTAGAAGGCCCAGTAAAGTATGGGTTGCTGCAGTAGCTGAACTCTTCCATCTGGGAAGGTAATAAATAGTGAGAGACTAAAGGATGATCCTCAAATAACTGCAGCATCTGGGCAAATCAGTCCAAGCCACAAAGGGCGAGAAGTTTTTAGTGAGCCAGAGGATATCAAGGCCAGGTTGGACGGGCCTTGGAGCAACTTGGGATAGTGGGAGGTGTCCCTGCCCATGGCAGGGGGCTGGAGTAAGATGAGCTTTAAGGTCCCTTCCAGTCCAAATAACTCCATGATTCCTGTTCCTCAGTATGCCAGGGCTTTCCTGTATTGGGCACAGAGAGGAAGGTGCTCATTTCAGCCCTAGGATGGCTGGAACATCATCTGCTCTCTAGGATTTTCACAGTATGTTATTTTAGTCCTTGTGTACTGAGGTGTTTCAGCCGTTAATCACTTTTGATGCCCTTTCTCTGGTGGCAGTTTTCCACAGAATTATCCTGACAGCGTAGGGGAGGTAAGAAGGGAATTGTTCCATGGAGCTCAGTGCTTGCTGTTAAGATTTTGTGAAGGGAGAGACCCAAGCCCTGTTTTTTTTTTTTTTTTCCTTTTTCCCCTGAAAGAGTGAATTCAGCTTCTCCTAAACCGAGAAAGTCTTGCTCATTCCTTCCAGATTTATCTCCGTACCCTTTTTCAGGGGAAGAGCATTTGCAGCAGAACACACAGTTCTTGTCCAGAGCTTTATTGCCTGCCTGTGCTCAGAATATTGGCATTCCCTTTGGGAAAGACACTCGATATTGCATTGCTGCCTTTCAGTTTTTGTGGGTTTAATATTCTGTATTTGAGGAGTTGCCTTGAAACTGAGCATTCCATAGACAATATCTTTTTATGGCCTTTAAGCAGGCGAGGAAAAAAACATTGAAAAGATGAATAATAGTGTGTTAATTGAGCAAGTGGCTTAACATAATCATGTGTTAATAGTTAATAGTCCATGAGACTTTGCGCAGACATAATTTCCCTCCTCTTTATTCGCAGGTAATGGTGATGCCAGAAGGAGCAGAGACTGTTTCGAGGCCAAGTCCCGATTATCCGATGCTGCCCACGATACCTCTCTCTGCCTTCTCTGATCCCAAGAAGACCAAACCCTCCCATGGGTCAAAGGTCAGTGCAGCACACTTTTGGGTCAGCCCGAGGTGAGGGAGTCTTTCAGGCCAGGCTGCTGAGAGCTTGTTCAGCAGCTGTTCCTGGCTGCTGCTAATTCTGAACCTCCTTGTACTCTGCAGTTCAGTAGTTAATGGTCTGGAACTTCCCAGCCTTTAGGAGGCTTTTTTATGATCTGATAGACTTCTCTCCAGGGAAGTTTTGAAAAGAAAATTAAATGTGCAAGACTGGGGAATTTTTGGTGAATCGTATCTTCCTTAAAGGTGGATGAAATCCTCTCTTGATTGTTCTGGTTGTGTCCTCGATGCCGAGGATGGATTCTGTGGCTCTCTCACTGTCTGCCATGCCCAGCTGTACTCTGAGTCCCTGCACCTCTTGGCATGAAGGCTGAGTGGAAGGTCAGCCCTTCCTCTGTCCCCAGGGCAGTGCTGGAAAGAACATCAAATATGCTTCACTTGGTCAAACTGGTGCTTTCCAGATTTGATGTTTGCATCCAGCAGTAGCCAGTTCCTGAGAGTTCCAAAGAACCTCAAGTTGTTGTTTTTTTTTTTCCCCTTATGTACTGAAGCTATTTTTGTATAATCCTGCATGGGAGAAACAATCCCCAAGCAATGTGTTTTGGAGCAGATTACATGCACTTTATCAGCCTGAACAGTCACAGGTATTAACAACAATTCATTTTCCAGTGTAATTCAATTCTGATAGCTGTGTTTTTCAGGGCTCTAAACACGCTGGCACTTCAGTTATGCCTTCTGATGTTATGAAACAGAGTGAAGATGACTTACCTGTTAGTGGCTGATGTAATTTTGGTCAGGAATTAAGCATTGGAAAACAAGAGGAGACAGCAGAGAAATAAAGGGCTCTGAGATGAGCTCTGGTGAAAATTGCCAGTTGCTAAAGAGACAACATTCTCCTGCTTCCCTTCCTCCAGGGTGCCCTCAGAGGTGCATCTGTGTTTGCATTCAGATTAAACATCTGTAGATGTTTCTAGACCCTTGACAGACCCTGCAAAGGAACAGGAACGGGTTTCATCCTTTCCTAAATGTCGAAGTGCCCACTGCCAGTTTGTGTCCACCAGCTGGAGGGAAGTGTGGATGTTTACCTGGGCATGTGGGGGTGGATTTCTGCATGGAACAAACGCTGCCATGTGATTTATGAGGATGTGTTTTATCATTCTATGCAGAGCTGCAGTTTCATACCCAGCTTGCATGTTTCTGTTGCTGAATTTTAGGATGCAAACAAGGAAAGTAGCAAAGCATCCAAGCCACATAAAGTAACCAAGGAGCACAGGGAGAGGCCCAGGAAAGACTCTGAGAGCAAAAACTCCTCCAAAGACCTTGAGAGAGAACAGAACAAGCCTTTGAAGGACTCCTCCAGAAAACCAACTGAGAACAAACTGCCTAAGGAGGAGAAGGCACCTCCAAAAGCTGCTTTCAAGGAACCAAAACTGGCCGTGAAGGAGACCAAACTGGAGAACACCTCTCCAAAGGGGGGGCCACAGCCAGAGTTAAAGTCTTCCAGCAAGAGGCCCTCCAATGTGGAGTCACCAAAGCCTAGTGCCAAAAAACAAAAGAAGAGTAGCTCCAAAGGGGTAAAGAATATCCTGGGGACGTCTCCCAGAACCTCGTCTTCCTCATATCCAGAGAAGAAACAAACCAAGGAGAAGATGAATGCCAAAGTGGAGAAGGTAAAATCTGAGAGCGAGGCCAAGGAGATCAAAAAGCCCGTGGAAATGGAGGAGTCAAACTCAGAGGATGAAACTTCTTTCAAGTCAGAGGTGAGTAGGGATTTATCCTTTACCAGAACTTGGAAGGATGATGTTAAATCCCTGCCTGAAAGAGATGTTAAAAATAATCTCTCAGAGAAGATAGAGAAACAGATTGGTAAATGCTTAGGCTGGGTTGTATCTCAAATGAAATTTTTCTTTGAAACTCCAATCAATGTTAATTGTTTTTCCTGTGTGGTTTAGCTCCTGTTTCAGATACAAACTTCTATTGAGATTTATCTGCAGGCAGAGTTACCTAAAAGTCAGAGTTTAGGGTCATGGTCCCTCACTCATCCCTTGCAGTGACATCTACAGAGCTACAGAGGCACTTTCTGCCTGCTATGATAGCAACGTTTTTGAATGTGATCTAATTTCAGAAAAGAAGGAAATCATCTCAGTTTTGGTAATGAAAAAACCCCAGTATTAAAATGTAAATAAAGCCCCTCTTCCTGCCATGGCCTGTAAAAAATGTGCCATTGGCTGCAGCTCAAAACACAACCACATGCCACTAAATCTAAATGAGTTGTGTTGTGAAACATAAAACAAATTATGTTCTTGCACTACTATTTTTAAAAGCTGTCTAAATATTTTTTTTCCTTTTTACAACTGAGAACATTCCTCATCCTCTGTTTTCTAAAAAGTATTTTCCAAAAGAAGGCAAAAAAAATGTAAGACCGGACAGACAAATCCAAACTGCTGCTACTTTTCACTTGTATATTTGTTATAAAGAAGCTGTGTATCTTGTAATAGGGTTCACAGGATAATGTCATGGGAATTTTGGAACTGGTTCCTCCTGACCGCTCTTAGAAAGATTTATTTTATTAAGATGAATTTTCTAGGGACAGTTTGTATTATGATTTAATCAGCACTGTGATACAGCAAATATTGATGTGTTTGTCAGGAAGGGTTTTTTTCTGCAGGATTCCCAGTAGAAGAGTTTATTGGGGAAGTGTTAATTCCACTCTGCAGAGAAGTAACATCCCTGGAAGTGTCCAAAGCCGGGTTGGACAGAGCTTGGAGCACCCTGGGATAGTGGAAGGTGTCCCTGCCCATGGCAGGGGCTTGGAACAAGATGGGCTTTAAGATCCCTTCCAACCCAAACCATTCTGGGATTTTATGACTTCATTTCCCAGATGGATTAAATGTGCACATTGGGCATTAAGAAGAGGCAGTTCCTCCCCACTCTTAGCCTTTTACCCAAAGTGCAGCAGTGTGCAGCAAGCCCCACATCTCAGTTCCAGACCCATGGCCCTCCCTGCAAACCCTGTCCTGTGCTGATCCCAGAGTGTCCCATGCTGATCCCAGAGTGTCCTTCCTTATCCCCGAGGTGTCCCCATCCCCTGGCAGTGAGCTGAGGGTGCTGCCAGGCTGTCCCCGAAGCACAGCCTGTGGCAGTGGGGCCTCAGCAGCTGCTGCAGCCTGTCCTGCCCCGTGCCCTCCCTGGCTGCAGCTCCTGTTGGGTGCTGGACAGCGGGATCTGGGGAGGGCAGGGACACTCGGTGTGAGGGACAGGGAGCGGTGGCAGCTGCCGCTCGCACCAGCTGAGGTTCCTGTGGAGCCTGAACCCCAGGGCACAGCTGCCTAAAGCACTGGCAGCAGCGCCCAGGCTCTGGAGTTCCTTGTGCACCCTGGGGGGATCTCCCTTCTCCCAGCGCTGCTGGTTGCTGCTCCGGAGTTTCTCCTGGCACAGCTGCGTGTGGAGCCATGTGGGAGCCACATCACTAAAGCGAGGGAGCAGCTGGAGGTGGACCAGGGCCCGGAAACTCTTAAATCAGCTTTGCTGCTGCAGCCAGGGATTGTGCAACAGCTCCGGGGCTGCAGCTCCGCGGTGGCTCCCAGCTGACATCTTTGCAGGCTGCTGTGGAGAGGAGCAGCCCTGCTCCCATTTGTGCTCCTGGCCTGGGAGCTCAGAGGGGTCTCTCCAGAGGGATGAAGGAGTTTATCCTGCTGTTTCAGGAGGAGAAACCTGCCTTTCTTTCTTTTTTTTACCCTTTTTTTTTTTTTCCTTCCCCCATCAAGTCCTGTTCCCTGAACTGGCCTCACGCTTGGCTGCCTCAGTGCTGACAAAAGGGAGAGCAGGGATGTGAGGCAGCGTTGCTTTTTGCCATTGTCGGCATTGCTTTGGTCACATCCCGGTGACAGTCACTGAGCACTCAGAGCGTGTCCAGCTGCATCCTCCTCTGGCTGAAGGAGCTGATGGGGTTAATGGCAGAAGGAGAGATGAGTTATCTCCAACTTCTATTGCTTGGGTCCTGTTAAGTCATTTTAAGGGAAGACCTGCAGATTACCAGGAATGAGGGACACAGGATTGGATCTGTGGGTCAGACACAAGAGCTGTGCTCCCTTAGCTTGAAAATATTCCTAAAATCCCAGAATGGTCTGGGTTAGAAGGGACCTTAAATATCATCCAGTGCCACCCCTGCCATGGGCAGGGACACCTTCCACTATCCCAGGCTGCTCCAAGCCCCACCCAGCCTGGCCTTGGGCACTTCCAGGGATGCAGGGGCAGCCACAGCTTCTCTGGACCAACTGTTGTCTCTGCTCTCCACTTCCATGTTGGAATTTCCCTAAAAAGCCAGGGCTGCTGCAATGTGCTGGTAGATCTGATGTTGGAATTGTTAAATTACTCTCCTTCACTCATGAGCCCTTCCCAAAGGTTGTAATACCATTTTTGACACATTTCCCCCCTCCTTACAGTGGAATAAATGAAACTTGCCAATACTTGGGTGATGGTGTGGCCAGCAGGCCCAGGGCAGGGATTGTCCCTCTGTGCTGGGCACTGCTGCGGCCACACCTCGAGTGCTGTGTCCAGTTCTGGGCCCCTCACAACAAGAAGGGCACTGAGGGGCTGGAGCGTGTCCAGGGAAGGGAACGGAGCTGGGGAAGGGGCTGGAGCCCCAGGAGCGGCTGAGGGAGCTGGGAAAGGGGCTCAGCCTGGAGAAAAGGAGGCTCAGGGGGGACCTTGTGGCTCTGCACAACTCCCTGACAGGAGGGGGCACCGGGGGGAGGTNCCGCCCGCCGGACAGGGGGGGGCCCGGGGGGGGGGGGTCGGGCTCTGCTCCCAGGGAACAGGGACAGGAGGAGAGGGAACGGCCTCAGGCTGTGCCGGGGGAGGGTCAGGTTGGACATCAGAAAGAATTCCTTCATGGAAGGTGTGGTCAGGAGTCTAAAGGGGCTGCCCAGGGAGGTTTGGAGTGCCCATCCCTGGAGGTGTCCAAGGGAGGCCTGGATGTGGCGCTCTGGGCTGGTGACAAGGTGGGGATCGGGCACGGGGATTCTGTGGTGAGTTATAAAGAAGGGTGGTATTGGAGTGAAGAATTCTGCTGCCACTTTCATTTACCAATTGCCAGAGCTGCTAGTGTGCCTATTTGTGCTTGTCACAAGGTTTTTATAGTATTAACCCTTCCTGTAACAAGCTTTATTTATCAGTGGGACTGTGTGATCCTTCCAGCATCAGGATTTGGCAGCAGTAGTAACAAGTGGATTCCTAGGAACGAAACAGTGAAACTGAAATGCTGATTTCCAGGGAATTACTTTTAAAAAGGCAAGATATTACAGTACTTTGAGAATCTTTAAACTAGAACCTGCTTGAGTGCCAAATAAAACCGTTTTAAAGGGATTTTAGGAGCTGTTGGGGGACAGAGGGAGTTGCTGTGGCCTCTGCTGCCCTCTGGCGGTCCCCAAGGCTATTGCAGGTGATTGCTGGGCAGTATCGGATTTGCCATTAAAATGTCCCAAATTTCCTTCCTGGATGCTGCTGTTACCAGTATTCGTTTACTCGTCACTTGCTGCCTAGGATAGTCCTGGTGCTTCTGCCACGTGCTGACAGAGGAGTTGGGGTCACAAGGGTTGAGCTGGTCTCTGTTCTGTTCTCACAATGAAGTGGAGCCAGTACAGTGGATCCCTCAAACTGGTGTAGAAACGACTGGGTTTAGGGGATGATAATAATAATGTAGAATTAACTTTGGAGTCATGTGAGCTAGTTGGGAAAGACATCTCCATGTCTGTGAGGAAAGGGGTGGGGAATTGGGATTGTTCATTGGAGATGAGAAGCTTTGGGGTGACCTTCAGTGCCTGAAGGAGCCTGCAGGAAAGATAAACTCTTTATAAGGGATGGAGAGACAGGACAAGGGGGAATGGCCTCAGACTGACAGAGAGTGGGGTTAGTTGGGATACTGGGAAGGAATTCTTGACTATGAGGGTGGGGAGGCCCTGGCACAGGGTGCCCAGAGAAGCTGTGGCTGCCCCTGGATCCCTGGAAGTGTCCAAGGCCAGGCTGGACGGGGCTTGGAGCAGCCTGGGACAGTGGGTTGGATTAAGTCATCTTTAAGGTGATTTCCAACCCAAACCACTCCATGACTGTGAATCCCTTGTCAGTGATCAGTCTGAGGTTTAAGGGAACCTTGGTGGGTACAATAAATACACTTTTGAAGAGGGCTTGGGTAGTTGTGGGTTCTGTGCTGGTCATCTGTCACACTTCAAAGCAAGGGGTTTCATTTAAATGTTTTTCAGATGCTCCATATCATCATTTGGGGGGTTTGAACTTTGTGGTGTGAAGGGGTTTGGTGGGAGTCCTTGATGTTGCTCCCAGGAGTGCTGAGCTGCATCCTGCCAGACTTCCATAGATGTTGTTTTTATTCACATTTCGTTTGTTTCCGTAATCCCGAGAACTGTGTTCAGCAATGGGTGGTGTTGTAGAGTGCTCAGGTGCTCCTGTCTCACAGTGCTTTGTGCTCTGCTTTTCTGGATTAGAAAGATTAAGATTCTTTTTCTTTTGTTTCCCTTTTATGGGGGGTTAAGTCTGTCCAGTCCAGCCCTTCCAACTCCAGCTCCAGCTCCGACTCCAGCTCTGACTCTGATTTCGAGCCATCTCAGAACCACAGTCAAGGTGTGTTGCAAGAAATGGTTTGTTAAAACCTTCCTTGTGTAACCTTAAAAGGCTCAAGAGAATTAAATCTGCTTTTCCAGCACTATAATAATACAGTTTCTTGCATGCAGCCATGTGTTGGAGCTGTGATGCTTCAGCAAGAAAAGGCAATAATGTCATAACATCATGAGCAAGTATTTTTCTTCCCTTGGCAGCTAATTTATGAGTAGGGAATCCCTCTGGATTTGGTTCTTTCCCTTTTGGCTTTGGTTTCTGCCTCGGTTTATAAATGCGTTGCTGCTGCCTGATCTGTAGAATCACCAGAACAGTTCTCCTCCAGTCTCATCTATGTTTTATTAAAAATTATAAAAGTGCCATTCATCACTTTGCCAGTTTGCCAGTGTGTAACAGCTCCTTTCTCAGATCCCTCCACTGACAACCCAGAGAGGGAAACTCTGGCAACAGTAAATGTTCCAAGTGCAGCAAACGCTGGGCTGCTCCCGTCTCCAGTGACATTTAAATCAGCCCCACACACATGAAAAATGTGTCCTTTTGTTCTCATTTGGGAAGGGAGGGGAGGGTTTGGGGAGGGGAGAGAGCTGTAAAGTTTGTCAGCTCTGCTTTAGCTCTGAGCCTGGGGCAGGGTGTCCTTTCCCAGGCACGTCTCGCTGGCAATCAGGATGTGTCTCAGGCGAGATGCAGAGGTTGGGGTGGGGTTGTGCTGGTCGTGTCCTGGTGCTCAATTCCCTTCTCCCACGTGCCCCAGGCCCCCTGCGCTCCATGGTGGAGGATCTGCAGTCGGAGGAGTCAGATGATGACGACAGCTCCTCTGGGGAGGAGGCAGCAGTCAAAGCAAACCCCGTCAGCCGGGATTCCAGGTGGTAACAAATCCGGAACAGGGATGTTTGGTTGGCTCTTGGCCCTCTGCATTTGGTGTTTTAGGGTGCTCTCCATTTGGAGGGAGGAATCAAAGGGCTGAGGCTCTGTGTGGGAGGGGAGGAAGGGCAGATGTGTGGGGTCCCTCAGCACAGGGTGGGGACACAGAGCTGGTGACAGCAGCATTGGCTGAGGAGCACAAAGAGGGGAAGGCACGGGGAAGTGCTGGGCTGAGCTGGCAGATGTCACTGACTGAGCCCCTTCAAACAGTCACCTAATCGTGACCCTCAGATCTCTGCAGAGCTGCTGGGGTGTGACACCTTTGCTCTGCAGAGATCAGGGCCCTGTGGGGGACAGGCAGAGTGTGCTGCTCTGGCTGCCTGCGACTGACAGGGCTCAGGAGTCGCTCTCTGCCCAGCCTGGGTCGGCTGCTCCTCTCCTCTGGGCTCAGTGACAGCTGTTTCCTGCTCCAGGCCCTGGAAAGAGTGGAACTTCATCCTTCTTCCCTCAGGAAGTGCTGTTACAGCCCAAACCTGGAGTCTCAGTGAATTCTGGAACCCAAATGCTTGGCCCAGAGAGCAGCTGCAAATTGGAAATGCTGCTGGTTACCAAAACAAACAAATATCCATTATTGCACTTGTCATCATCAACTAAACCAAGAATGGAGAGACTTTGAAGGGTATTTTTGTAGGCCTTTAGGCGATAACCAGTTTTCAGGTTCATCACAGGTAGGCTACCTGCCATATCTGTAGGGCCAAAAGGAGAAGGAGAATAAATAGGACATCTCAGAGGTCACACCAGCAGCAGCACTAAGTGCACTTTTTGCCTGTGGAGGTGTCAGTGAGCCTCTCGTGCAGGTCCTTGGTGACACTGGGAGGAATTCCTGAACTGAACGGTTGCTCTTTGTGAAAATCAAGTGGTGCTTAGTTGTTCTGGGGGACTCGTGTATGCCAGAGTTGAATTGCTGCCTGTGATGTGCCACCTAAACCTCCCTGCTCTGCCTGCCCAGGGAGTGCAAGGTGGCATCAGCTGGGAAAAAAGGGATTCTTGGAATCTCCAGTGACCCGTTCTCCCAGCCAGTGTAGTATCTATGATATAAAAGAGAATTTCACTCAGCTCTGCGTGGCTCAGCTGGCAGCTGATGAGTTTGCTGCTCCCTGGTGATGCTCATTCTCTGCTGGTGGCTTTTCAGACTGAGCCTCAGTGACAGCGACAGCGACAACAGCGCCGACTCCTGCCCGCCCAGCCGGGAGCCACCTCCTGGGCAGAAGCTGCCCCCAGCAAACAACAAGGTATGAAATCCCACCTTCCCACAGCTCTGCTTCCCCCCTCTCCTGGTTCCTGCGTTGGAAATTCTCACTTGCACCAAATTTTCCCTATTCCTGTCCTCAGCAGACAGGTGATTCCTCCCTTTTCAGCACTCTGCTAGGACACCCCTGTGTTTCCTGAGCTGATGTTGGTCCTGTTGTTGGTTTCTTTTCCCCTCAGGCATCTGGAAGGAAAAGCCCAGAGTCCTGTAACAAGCCAGAGAAGATCCTGAAGAAGGGAACGTATGACAAGGTTTGTCCTGTGGAGAGGGATCTTTCATGAGGGCCTGGAGGGACAGGGCACAGGGAATGGCTTCCCACTGCCAGAGGGCAGGGCTGGATGGGATATTGGGAAGGAATTGTTCCCTGGGAGGGTGGGGAGGCCCTGGCACAGGGTGCCCAGAGCAGCTGTGGCTGCCCCTGGATCCCTGGCAGTGTCCAAGGCCAGGCAGGACGGGGCTTGGAGCAGCCTGGGACAGTGGAAGGTGTCCCTGCCCATGGCAGGGGGTGGAATGGGATGGGCTTTAAGGGCCCTTCCAACCCAAACCATTCCAGGATTCTGTATTTGAGGAGCTGAGTGTCACAGAACTCTTGGGCCTCACTTTGCACAAAACCACCTGAATTAGCCCAGCCTGTTCATTGTTCTGTCTCAGCAGGGTAAAAGCTTGAGTTTAACAAAAACCAGATGTTGAAAGGACAGACTTTGGAGAGTGGCACTGCAGAAATTGTGTACATTAAATAGCTGAAGCCCCAGGTGGTGTTCATAGGCAAAATGTTAAAATTGTTGTATTTGTTTGCCCTTTGTCTGAACCAATGGCCTGGTCACTGCTGCAGTGCTGGGGCACTTCATTAAAAGGCACTTTCATCTGGCTTTGATCTTATAAATTAAAGATTATTTCCTGCTCTGCTTTGCAGGTTTAGTTGGAACCTTTGTTTGTTCCATGAAATTCCCTCCTTCCTTGCCTCCAAGGAGAGCAGAGCAGAGTCCATTCTGTGATTCACTGATTCTCTGAATCAGTTTTGTTGATCCAGACCTGTTGTTGGCTGCCTAATACAAACTAAAACGTAAAAAAACCAAAACCACTCTTACCTAAGAACAATCTTTCGTGTTCTGATGTAGGTAAAACTACCTGGGAATACAGTGCACTCCAAGAATTTTTCCTTACCCAAATGCAGACCATTGCTCAGCAGCTTGCTGGGGTGTTGGTCACTGGTGCACCTGATGTTTTCGGGTAATTCGGAGTTAATTAGGAGAACTCACTGATGAGGAGCTCACACTGAGGGTCACCAAGGTGAACTTCACCTCACTGAGGTCTTTAAAGGTTCTGCCCAGTTCTTGGAGCTGGTTGCAGGTGTGGGTGTCATTAAATAAAAAAACCATGGCCTTGTATTTATGGCAAGTCCTCGGTCCCGCAGTATTTAGGAAGGAGGAGGAGGCAGTAAAAAAGTAGGGAAAAGTTGGGAATGTCTGAAAGGACCTCGAGTTCTTCTGATCCTCACTGGGGAGGTCCCTTTGGCAGCTTCAGACACTCCACGTGTCCCTGTTTGTGTTCCAGGCCTACACGGATGAGCTGGTGGAGCTCCACAGGCGGCTCATGGCGCTACGGGAGCGCAACGTCCTCCAGCAGGTACCGACCTTGTCCCTGCTGTCCCCGGGGATCTGGGTGTCCAGGGGGCTCAGCCAGGCCCTTCCAGAGGGGTTCTGCTTTGCTTTGAAAGCAAAAATACGGAAAATAAAATAAAATCAGCTGTGCATGCGATGTTTTTGTTGGAAATTGTACAGGAGTGTGGTGTGGGCATCTTCCCTCTGCCATCCTGACGGCAATCCCAAAGGTGGGATCTCCTGCTCTGACTGACAGCTTGGTCTGACTGACAGCTTCTCCTGGGGGCAGGGGCTGAGTTCTGCTCCCTGTGAGCAGGGACAGGACCCCAGGGAACGGCTGGAGCTGTGTCAGGGCTTGGCATGGAGCTCAGGGAAAGGTTCTTCCCCCCGAGGGTGCTGGGGCACTGCCCAGGCTCCCCAGGGAATGGTCCCGGCCCCAAGGCTGCCAGAGCTCCAGGAGCGTTTGGACAGCGCTGCCAGGGATGCCCAGGGTGGGATTGTTGGGGTGTCTGTCCAGGGCCAGGGGCTGGATCCATGATCCCTGTGGGTCCTTCCCAGCTCAGGATATCCTGTTATTTTGTGATTAAAAGGACAGAAAGATGCCCACATCACTGTCCAGACTGAGCTAGGCAGGCAGGCAGGAGGAGCTGGTTTGCTTTCTTGGGGAGAGCATTCCCTCCCTGTTGTGAGCTTCTCCAAGGCTGTTCCAAAGGGGTGGGAAAGGCCTGGATGGGCTCTCTGTGCCCACTGCCCTCTGTGCTGTCCTGATGTCCGTCCTCTCTCTCCAGATCGTGAATCTCATTGAGGAAACCGGGCATTTCAACGTCACCAACACAACCTTTGACTTTGACCTCTTCTCCCTGGATGAGACGACCGTCCGCAAGCTGCAGAGCTACCTGGAGGCCGTGGCCACATGACGCTGGGCCTGGGAAGCTGGCTCTGCTCTTCAACCAGAGATCCCCTCCATTGGTACAGGAAACCACCCCATGGAACTAGGCCTTCTTATCCTCCTGCCTCACCCGAAGAAGCACTGCCTTAGAGAACAGCCATGCTCTAGGAATGCTCAGCCAGCTGCACTTTTCTTGTAGGCTTCAAACCAGCGCCCGCCTTGCTGAGTCTGTCCCCCCCGGCCTCGTGGGCCAGGCCCCGAGCAGAGCAGGCGTGCTGCACTTAGGCTGCACAGCGCGACCTTTTCGGTTTCCCTTCGAGCAACTGTGTTTCAAGAGCACGTTCTCCAGGCGTCTCTGAGCTCTGAAGAGGCGTGGATGCTGTTCCCTTCCCCCGGAGCTCGGGACCAGCCTGCGGAGAGCTCCGGAGCCCAGAGCCCTCCCGCTCTGCCCCGCGCCGTGTGGGTCACATTGACAGAGCTGGCCGGGAGACCGGGGACACAGGAGGCTCCCGGGGTCCTGCTGGTTTGCTGCAGAGGAGAGGGGCCCGATTCCAGCTGCATTCCAGCTGGGATCACCCACCGGCTCGGTGACCTGGCTGCCGGTGGGGACAGGACCCTCAGCTCCCTGCAGGGACGCTCTGTGCTCGGTGAGGAGGCCTCTGGAACCTGCTGTCTCCTGCTGGGGTTTGGAGATGTCTTGTTTGTTGATCTGAGCTCCTAAACCAAGTCCCACTCCTTTCAGTCTGCTTTAACTGTAATAGGACTCCAAAACTGTAAGCTGTATATTTTATATATATATATTATATATATGTATGTACTGTATGTATAAGAAGGGCCTAGTTGGGTCTGATGATCTTAAGGGTGTGTTTTTCTGTTGTTTTTTTATGGCTCTGGCAGGGGAAGGCGCTTAATAAGATTTGACTCGTTTTGTTCAATGCCTCTTGTGGACAATTTGTAGTGTAAGGAAGCTGGACAGCAACCTCCAGGCATCCCGTGCTCCAGAAGGAGCTCACCCGTGTCTTTCCATTTGTCAGTGTTTGATAACTTTGCCAAAACGTGATTGGTTTTGTTCTGTGTTCTCAAAGAGGAATCTCCTTACAGTGGCCCCTATAGTAGTGGCTGTACTTTGGGAAAACCAAAACAAGGGAGAACTTAAATCTTTGGGAGACGCTGATGTAGAACACGGAGTGGAGTCGGGTTTGTTCCCTCCTCCCTCTCCCGCCCCGCTGCCTGTGCAGGAAAAGGCAGGAAACACAAACACTAATGCAGCCCCTCCCCTGGATTTCTAGTTAAACTAGTACTGACCTCCAAGTGTTGCCTAGGCGGGCGTGGGGAAATCCCAGCGCCTTCCTCAAAGCGGTGTTACACTCCTGCTCCCTAAATTCAGTATTTTCCCAGGAATTGCTCGTTTTTCCAAGGGCTGTGGGAAGCTTTTGCCAAATGTCCGTGGGGCACAGGCGGTGTGGGAGCAGCGGTGCTGGGGAGCCCCTCTGCTCCGGGAGGGTTGCACCGCTCCAGGTTTGCTGTCCCTTGTTTTGGGTTCCCCCTTTCTTTATCATGGAAATGTTGCAACTAATCAACTGAAGTGGCAATATGATGATAAGCTTGTTTGAGTTGGGTCATGTTGACCCGATTCCCATTAATTTTGTCCTTGTACCACCTTTCATGTGTCGTGTGTGTGTATATATATATATATATATATATGGAAGTTCAAGCTCGTGCCAGGTGCAAACCCTGTCACGCCAGTGATCTCAGCTCTTTTCTTTCTTGCTGGATGATGCCAGGGCTGGAGAGAAAGGCCAGAGAAGGCGGAGGGCAGTGGGCAGAGGAGGAGGTGGCAGCAGCACACCCACGGTGGAGGCCGGCGGTCACAGCCCCTGGGTGGGTACTGCGAGCTCCTCGTGTCTCCGTGGGGCTGTGCCAGGGGGAGGCAGCTCTGGGCACCCTGGCACCCCCGTGCTGGGTGGGGTTGGTGACGCTGTCCCGGCCCCAGAGCAGTGGGGGTGGCCGGGCTGAGCCCCAGCTCTCCCGAGGTCTTTGCCGCCCTCTCCACCCTGGTCACTCCTCCCACAGCTCCGGTCCCAGCACTGCCGGACTGGCCACAGCCTCCAGGGCTGCCCCTCAAGGGACTGGAGGTGCCACCTCCCTCCTGCCCCTTCTCCTGGCAGCGCCCCGTGGTCACAGCTCCCAGCCACTCCCAGGACACGCGTGGGAGGCTGTTCCTGAGCCTGGCTGGCAGCACCGTGGCCGTGGCATCGTCCTGGCCTGGAAGTGGCTTTGTTGGTGAAGTCTGCTGAGCATTGGTAGGGATTTCGTTTGGTTTTTGTAAGAACTATTTTACACATGAATTTTTTTAGACTGTTTATAATCCCCCTGAGAACCCGAGGTAGGATTGTTCCCCAGCAATAGTTCCTCTCCATTGTGTGCACATGCTGATTTGTTACTAAAAGGTTTTTGCAAGTACTTAGTTGTTCTACAGAGTTGATGTTTTTTGGGGTATGTGGTAGCGTCGGGGAGCACAGGAGGAATGACTCTGCAAGCAAAGAATGGTCACGTTGGGCCTCATCTTGTGTCCCCTTGGAGTTCCCTGTGTAGATTCCCTCTAGGCTGGCTGAACGCTGTTCTGAACATGCCGTGTACAGGTTTTTGTGGATAAAGTGTTTGTTCTTGTGTCACTCTTGAGAGCATGGATGGATTATTGTACTCTAGGAAGGAGGAGGCAGTGCTGCTGTGGGCATTGCTTCAGGTCCTCGAGGATGTGTAGTAGCTTGCGTTGTTAAAAAAAGGAAGAAAAAAAAAAAAAAGAATCCAAAATTGACTTGTAGCCATAATGGTTTTTCCAAGGAAAATGGACAGGACTCTGTTACTTTTCCGTGTCCTTCGTGGTGGCGCTGCTGGCACTGACAGGTGCTGGGCAGCCCGAGGGCTTCCCGAGTTGAGTTGGAATCGTGTTGGAGGTGGGATCAGGACTCGGCTCCTCCATCCTTGGCCCGGATCAGAGGCCAGGGAGGGGTCGGGAGCATTTTCCTGGGTCCTGGTCTGCGATGTGTTGAGCCTTGAGGCTTTGATTACTGACATGTACTATGAAAAAAGTTTAAAAAAGGAGGAGAGGAAGGCTGGCTGCCTGCAAAGCCCGGCTGAGGCGTTTGGGCCACGGAGGGAGCGAGGCTGGCTGAGGTCAGGCTGAATCCATGGAAGTGCAATGACTCTGCCACCCGTGGGATCGTGGGCTGCGGTGGGAGCATCAGAACGAGCCAAGCAATTGATGCAACAATCCAGAAGCAGTTTTTTGTCAGATCTTGGAAGGTGTTTGATGGTGAGAGAGGTTTAAACGTCCCTTACGGAGGGGCCTCTCCACGAGCGGAGCCCGGAGCGGCTCCGGTTCTGCCGTTTTCCATTGGGGATGTGCTGGGGCCGGCTCTGCTCGGATGAGGCCCCTCCCTGCTCGCCCAGGCGCCGTGGTGAGGCTGTGACACCCCCGGGGCACCTGGGCCGGGTGTTAATTAGTGCTCAAAGGACCCAAATCGGTGTTGCTTTCCTGGGGCGTGGAATAGCCATCAAAAACTGACAAGATGAGTTTGCACTCCTAAAGAAAAATGTAAGTACTTCAACTTCTAGAGAATTTTTAATTGTATTTCTGCCTAGAGCCGAGGTATTAAATACCTCAGCACCTGAGGATTTTAAAAGTTGTGTTGGGAGAAAGTTCTTCACTCAGCTGGAAGAAATGCAGCTGAGCCAAGACTAACTGCAAGATTAAAAAAAAAAAAAAAACAAAACAACAAAAAAAACTCATGTTTGTAATACGTTACAGGATTGTTTGTCCTGAATTTTAAACTTTTTGTTAAATTTGTGGAACTATGGAGGAATTTTCTAGAAAAAGTGAAATAAAGTAAGATGGAAAAGTAACACTTGGAAGTGTTTTTAGGTTGTTGTGTTGTTTGTCCAGGGATGGCACTGTGGCTTTCCCAAAACCTCTCATGGCACAGGTTCCCCATGAGGAGCACTGGGGCTGGGAACACCATGGGGCTGGGGAGGGGAAAAGCCAAGGAAAAGGGAATTGTTTTAAGCATGGGATGGCTCCAGTGCCCCCTAATCCATCCGAGCTCTGGCTGTTCAGGTGAGGGGTCCCTGCCCTGGGGGAGCCAGAGCAGGGCTTGGCCTGGGGCAGCTCCCCTGGGACAGAGCCCTGGCCCGGGCCTTGCTCAGCACAGGGCAAGGGCGAGACCGTCCAGCCCCTGCCCCTGAGGGAGTGGCCATGTCCCTGGATGCCCAGGGAGCAGCTCCAGCCCTGGGAACGCCCCAGGCCCAGCTCTGGGTGCTGCTCTCCCTGCCTGAGGCAAACCCACCCCAGCCCCGGGCCCTGCTGCTGCCCAGGAATGAGAGAGAGGTAAGAGACACAAACGGAGGAGTTTATTACACATTCCTCTGCAAACACCTGGACACAGCAACTCCAGACAGCTCCACACACACTGGCACAGGATGAGCAGCAGTTCCAGTAGTGCATTCCCACCCTTCCACCGGGCAGTGGAATTTCACCGGCCCAAAGCAGAGACAGTTTGAGGTTTAACCCACCCCGAGCCCAGCCCAGCCCCCAGTGATACCAGCACTGAGCTGCTCCCACCTGCCCCCGCCTCGTCCCAGTGCTCCTCCTTGCCTTGGGAAATGGTGCTGGGAAGGAGAGCTGGGCTGCTCTGCCTGTGTGCAGGGAAGGATTTCTGGTTTGAAATGAGCCACTTACAGGCAAACCTTCAGGTGCTGTTGGGGTCCCAGTCCCCCTGGGCAGCCTGGAATAGGCCCTGCAGAACCCTGAGCAGAGAGCACCAGCAGCTCCCGGGTCCAGGTGCTGCCCTCCAGCTTTGCAGGTGGGTAATTCTGTGTCCTCCAGTCAGTGACTTCACCGTGCAGGACCTTCACAGCCCTGGGCTGGTTGATCAGACCCTCAGGAGAACCAGCCTGGGCTCCCAGCACCATCTCCTGTCCCCAAGCACAGGCACAGAGCCTCAGCCCACCCCCCTCCACTCCGGCGTTCCCCATTTCAGACACTACGACATTTCTGGATTGTAAAACACAGACAGATTTCACACATTGTACACAGCCTTATAAATAATCCCTGGAGTAAATCACTTCCCAGAATACCAGCCATGGATACAACTTCAACAATGCAATTTATGGCTTCATTATAACTCAAAAAGGTAAAACAAACTCAAAATATTGCACAGACAAACCCAGTTCATGTGAGGTTCCACCTCCACTGCTGTGTGTAGTCACACAGCATTTGTCATCTCAGACAGGAATGGTTTGTGGGAAAGGAGATGTAAAATTATATGGATGCCATCAGCATGCAGGGAAACGTGCAGCAGGGAGTGAGGACACTGCTGGAAAATGAAATCTGCCTTTCTCCCTCAGCAGGAAAAGTGCAGCTCCTGATTTGCAGCTCCTGTTTTACATTCATCTCAGGAAAAGAAAACTTTGGTTAGAACGTAACATGTCACGTGGATTTAAGGTAAACATTGTATTGCCCTTATAAAAATGGAAATAAAAAATAGAAAGTTGAGATATTTGGGATATCTCAGCACGGGACACAAGACACGGAGAACATGGGCAGGACCACGCTCACCACACTGCAGGGCCAGGACATGAGAGCGAAGCGACGCCGAGGGGCTGCCTGAGGGCTGAGCCTCTTTATTTCAACAGGATCCAGGGAATCCTTCCTGGGCAGCTGGGAACGTCCCCGGGAATGGTTTCAGTCTGAGGCTCTATGGCCGGGTCGAGGGCTCCCCCGAGGGGGTTTCGATGTCCGTGTAAAACTGAGCGATTTGGTCCTGGTACTTCTGAGCCACCACCGGCCTCTTCAGCTTCATGGTGGGGCCTGTGGGGAACCAGCACAGGGGTCAGTGGGGAGGGAACCACTGGGAGCACCCACCAGGCCTGGGGTGAAGCAGAGCTGGAGGGGAGAGGCAGAACATGGAACAGTGACCAGTTCTCAACCTCTCTTTGGGTTTAATAGAATCTCCCTCCCTCCCCTGTGAGGGGAAGCAGCACAGCAGGGCTCCAAGGGTGCTGGGGCACTGCCCAGGCTCCCCAGGGAATGGTCCCGGCCCCAAGGCTGCCAGAGCTCCAGGAGCGTTTGGACAGCGCTGCCAGGGATGCCCAGGGTGGGGCTGTTGGGGTGTCTGTGCAGGGCCAGGGGTTGGAATGAGGATCCCTGGGGGTCCCTTCCAGCTCAGGGTATTCCATGACTGCAGGAGGCATCAGAGCACAAGGATAAGCACTGCTCCCCTCAGTGCCGTTGGGCAGAAGTGGGAATTCACCCCAGTTCATCCCAAATTGCCACATGGAAAAGCTGCAGTGAGGAAAGGCTGGGGGCAGCTCTGTGCATTGGGGGTCCTGGTTGTGCTGATGTTCAATAGCCAGGGAAGGGGCATGGGGCAAACCCCAGACACCTCCCCCACCACTCACCAAGCTCTCCACCGAAGAGGGAAAAGTCCTTCTCCAGCAGGAGCCACTTCTGGACTTTCTGGGCATTGGACACGGCTCCCTCGTTGACAGCAGAGATCCCTTTCTGGATGGCGGCGTAGACGGCCTTGTCTTTGCTGCTGATGATTTCCGAGACCTTGGTGGCCTTGCTGCCCAGCTTCTGACAGAATTCCAGAGCTTCTGGAGTGAGGTCATCTCCGGGCTCGCCCGTTTCTGCATCCACAACGCACTGCAGGACAGGCAGAACAGGCAACTGAGCACTGCTGAGAGGGCCTGAGGCCCTCTAGGCCTGGACACTGCCCTGGGATGGTTCCTGGGCTCCCTTCCCCACCCTGCTCCAACCCCACCAGCCCTCAGCTCTCACCCAGCCCCTGGGTGCCACTGGAAACCTGGGACAAAACACAGATAAACCCCCTCAGATCTCTGCCTGCTCAGGAGCCACCTCGGGGCCGAGGAGCAAGCAGGGTACAGAGCTCATCTGCCAAATTCCTCCTGTGCTATCCAAAGTTAATCACTTTTTTCCAGGCCTTTTCTGGAGCACAGTTTACTTTCCCTACACTGAGCAGCAGCAGCCTTGGAAGTCACACACAGCACTTGACCATGACAAGCACAGCAGGGCCACCTCCAGGGCCAGGCCTGGGTCTCCTGCCCCAAGCCAAGGCTCTTGGCCTCTGTCTCACTAAGGGGCAATTCCCACTCTGACAGGCAGCACAGGCCACCACGGATGTGTCCTGGTGGAGCTTAAAGCCAGGGTCTGACAAAGAAATCCCTGACAGCTTTTTAGTTCCCAGACTGCTCTGGAAGAAACTAAAAGAAGTGAGAAGAGCTGAAGGGTTTCCTTTTCCAGCCTCACTTTTGGGTCTTTTCCTTCTGTTTCTTCCTGCCCTGTGCAGCACAGAAAAAGCTGCCCTGAACAACAGCAGGACCTGATGGTCTGAGCAAGTGACAACTCTGTGCTTTCAGCTGCTCTTTGCAGCTCAGCTCCAGCAAATTGTGCTCCACAAGACACTAAAAATGTGTAACAGCTCTCTTCCTCCCTGGAATTATTCTGATTCAGCATCACAGGTGGTGGATTCCCATCCTGTTTTCCGCTACCTTTAGTGTCAGAAGCATAGCAAGGAATTTGGCTTTGTCTCCAACCAGCATGGCGTTGCTGATGATGGGAACTGCATTCTTGACAGCGTCCTCGATTGGAACAGGAGGAATGTTCTCACCTCCTGCAGTGATGATGAGCTCTGGAAAACAATCAAATCCTGATTAATGCTTGGAGCTTCTCCCCTTCCCACAATCTGAAACAACTCCACAGCTCCTTCATGCCTGCTGATCAAACAGTGAGCCTGTGTCAGCAGAGCTGGAGAAGGCAGCACACCAGGACTGGGAAAGTCACAGAGTGACCATCCCCAAAAGTGTTCAAAAACGTGTGGATGTGGCACTTGGGATGTGGTTTAGTGGTGGCCTTGGCAGCGCTGTACTCAATGATCTTGCAGGGCTGTTGCAGCCTCAGTGCTGATCCCATGACTCCAGCCAGGCCCGGAGAGAGGAGCAGGAGCTGTGCACAGACAGCCCTGCCACAGCTGCCTTGGTGCTCCGGGGGTGTTTGCAGTCTGGGAGTGCCAGGTGAGCCCCTTGGCACCCTGGCACAGACCCCAGGGCTCTAAGGCACCTAGGTGGGCACCCAGATTGTCAGAAATTGAAGTGAAAGATTTGCTGGGGAGGTGCTGGAGGCTCCCGTGTGCTGCAGAGGGAAGCCCCCCTTCCCAGTTATCTCCTGTTCCTCAGAGCAGCCCTCACGTGAGCTCCTCTCTCTTTCTGAGGGCTGAAGTCTTGCATGACTTTGGCTTTGTCTGGGGTTGCTCAAATTGCTGTCCCAAGAGCCACATTGCTACAAGGCACTTGCACAACAGAGTTAAGCTGCTGTTTTCCTTGGAGGGCACCCAGCAAAGCTCCTGAAACGGAGGGAGCATTAACTCACAAGCAGTGACCCACAAAGCATTAACTGCTGGTGCTGAAATCAGAGGGCTTCTCCCTCCCTCTGCAAACACACCCTGGCTCCAGAGGCCGCCCCTCTCCTCCCACCACGGGCTGTGCCACAG
The DNA here is from genome assembly GCA_013397775.1 of Eulacestoma nigropectus. Classification (NCBI taxonomy): domain Eukaryota; kingdom Metazoa; phylum Chordata; class Aves; order Passeriformes; genus Eulacestoma; species Eulacestoma nigropectus. Next base: position 738,893 of record VZTE01004262.1, on the reverse strand, counting down.
GGCAGGACACCCTGCAGCCACATTCACATGGAAACTCCAGGAGGAGGAGGATTTAAATCTTCTTCTGTGCGTGTCACAACCACGCAGCCAGCAGAGCCTCCCCTGCACCAGGGGAGGTTTAAGTTGGATATTGGGAAAAATTTCTTCACTGTTCAGTACTAGAACAGGCTGCCCAGGGCAGCGGTGGAGTCACCATCCCTGGAGGGATTTAAAAGATGTGGCAACTGGGGACATGGGTGAGTGGTGGCCTTGGCAGTGCTGAGGGAACAGTTGGGCTCCATGAGGCCTTTCCCAACATTAACAACTCTCTGGTTCCACAGTGCTGCACACCATCAAAGTAAAGTCAGGGCATGTGTTACCCTTAATTCTGCCTGTGATGAAGAGGAATCCATCCTTGTCATGCTTGCCCAGGTCCCCTGAGTGCAGCCAGCCATCCTCATCAATGGCCTCTTTGGTTTTGTCCTCCATGTTCAGGTAGCCCATGAAGATGTGCCTTCCTGAGAAGCAGATCTCCCCAGTGCCATCCCTGTCGGGTTTGTGGATCAGGGTGTGGCAGCCCATCAGCTCCTTCCCACAGCTGAAAGACAGCACAGACCAGGGATTAATTTATTTTAAACTGAATTCAAGCAGAGGTTACAGCAGCACCTCTCAAGCTGAAGGGTTTGAACAAAGCCCAGCAGCTTTTTAGCACAACAGCTTCAGCAAAGAGCTTCAGAGGCACCTGCTCACGGAAGGGCAGCTGCAGAAAAGAGTTGTTATTGCAGAGATCAGTGCTCACACACCTGCTGGTTTGCACTCATTGTTCTCAACATCTGAGCTTTGAATGAGCAGATTTATGTCCTCAGCAGCAAACTTTCACTGTGCAGACTGAACGAGCCACCCAAAGACACCCTGCACCCTTCAGCCGTTTGCCATTAAAGTGAAGGCTAGGCTGGAGTTTCCAATTCTTCCTTTGTCCCACCAGCCCCTCACTTCTCCCCCAGCTCCTACAGAACCCAGCTGAGGTAAATTCACCTATCCTTGCTTTTGCTGCCCTTGGCAGATCTCTTCAGCTGTGATGTGGCTCCCCAGTGACCTTCTAGTGGCAGCAAGGCTCTGGGGACGAGCTGCACTAGGAGAGAGGGATGCACCCGAGGCAGAACCCGCCACTCCCTCTGCTCCCAGGAAGGTGCTCACCTGCCGAGCTTGAAGGCGTGAGGTAGGGAGATGGTGTGAGGCCCAGAGCTCTCACTCATCCCATAGAGCTCCAGCACGGGAATGTTCAGGCTCAGAAAGAACTCCAGGGTGTCTCTGGTGATGGGAGCAGCCCCCGTGTAGCACTTGGTGCAGCGGTCCAGCCCGATGGCCTTGCGCACCTTCCTGTACACCAACTGCCTGGCCAGGCGGAAATTCACCGGCACCTCGGAGCACCTGCGGGAGGAAAATGGGCACACATGGAACTTCTCCCCCTTCCTCCTTTTATCTTCGTCCTGCTTTGGTTTATTCAATAAAATAATGGATTATTTCCCCCCTCCAGCCCTTGCTGCTCACCCTCGGGTCCGAGCGCCACTGGCCTTTCACATGGGATATAACCCTGGATGGAATCTTATCCCTGGATGGAATCTTATCCCTCATCTGACAGTAAAGTTCTCCTAAAACTCGTCAGCATCCCTGAAATGTAGCTCATAATTACCCATTCATCCTCTTCAGGTTGGTCTGCAGCCCCACTCCCTTGGCCCATGATGCCACTTTCCTTCGGAGCGCTGAGGATTTCATGCCCACAGATTTCATTTTTTCTTCCATTTTTTCCCAGACACGAGGAACTCCCAAAAATGCAGTTGGCCTCACTTCCCGCAGGGTCTCCACCAAGCTGCCCTGGGAGAAGCAGGATTTAATGCAGTTTTTAGAAGTGATTCACTGCAGACTTCAGGCCAGCACTGTTCACCAGCAAAAACTTGGGACTCTGCCATCAGTTTTGAGGAATTGTTTGTTTTTTGCAGTGCCACCGAAGGAGGGAACCCCTGGGGCACTCCAGTGGGAATCGGGAGGGGAGCAAGGGTCGATGCTTTCAGTGTCAGCGCTGACAAAAGAATCCTTTACTCAGGACCCAGATTTAGCTGGGGCCATTGTGCAATGTGGGCAGAGCAAACACAAAGCTGTTGCTCAACCAGTTCTCGATGTGGGACCAGGTGTCAGGTGAGAACTCAGCAGCTCCCAGCTCTGGAGTGCTGGGTCAGCTTCCCCCAGTTTGTGACTGAGTCAAAAGGTGAAGGTCAGAGTGCCTCCACTCAAACCAACAGGGGCAGTTGGTCAGTGGGCAAAGTAAACCCAGTTAGCAAAGCTGACAGAACCACGAGATAACACAGCCTTGTTTCAAGCACCCACGCCAGCTCAAGCAGGTGGATGGGTGTAAGTTTATTATCTTATTTTTTTTTACCTTCAATGCATCTGGTTGGGCAAAGTAAACTTGCACTCCGAAGGTCATGGCTGACCAAATATCAGACATTTGTGCAGCGATGTGGCTGAGGGGCAGGTAACTGACCACCTGCTCCTGCCTGTCCTGGGCCTCGCTCAGCATGATGAAGCGTCCGGCCGCCGCCGCCGTCCACGTCAGCTGCAACAGGGACCCACAGGGGCTTCAGAGCAGGGACAGCACAGAACACACAGGCACAACACAGCTACAGCATCCTGGGATCTCAACAGCAGGACTTGGCTTGTTCAGCCAGAGCAGAGACTGAGGGGAGGCTCCTCGGGGGCTGCAGCTCCTCCCGAGGGGAGGCGGAGGGGCAGGGGCTGAGCTCTGCTCTGGGACAGGGACAGGAGCCCAGGGAACGGCTGGAGCTGGGTCAGGGCTTGGCATGGAGCTCAGGGAAAGGTTCTTCCCCCCGAGGGTGCTGGGCACTGCCCAGGCTCCCCAGGGAATGGTCCCAGCCCCAAGGCTGCCAGAGCTCCAGGAGCGTTTGGACAGCGCTGCCAGGGATGCCCAGGGTGGGATTGTTGGGGTGTCTGTGCAGGGCCAGGGGCTGGACTCGATCCCTGTGGGTCCCTCCCAGCTCAGGATGTTCTCCCTCAGCACCCCCAGGGTCACAGTTGCTGGGGTGGCACTGGGCACTCACGTTGTCGTGGCTCAGCATGACGCCCTTGGGCTGCCCCGTGGTGCCCGAGGTGTAGATGAGGGTGCAGCACTGGTTGGGTTTCTGGGACGCGATGACCTCGCGGAGCCGCGAGTCCGGCACGTCCCTGCCCAGCTCCATGAACTCCCTCCACTGCCGAGGACAGAAGAGCTCCGTCACTTCGTAAGGTATCACCCACATGAAAAATTAAACCCTTTGCTATACACCAAGAGAAGGAAGCTGTTCTCCCTGTCCAGACCTCTGGAAGAGGCTGTAAATCCACAGTCACCCCACAGTGTTTTCTGGCTGACACAGGCAGAAGCAGAAAGGACACAGACCCACCCCCAGCAGCTTTACAGCTCTGGAGTAACTGCAGGGCCTGGCAAAGGTCAGTAGGCTCACAGCCCCCTTACAACATGGATTATCCAGGTTGCACAACATCAGACACCTCCTGCCCACCACCAGCCAGCACGAGCTCAGGGGATCAGTCACAGAACCCCAGGCTGGTTTGGGCTGGAAGGGACCTTAAAGACCATCTCATTCCAAGGCCCTGCCATGGATAGGGATGTCACCCACCAGATGTTTAAGGCCCCGTGGAAGGTGACAGGTACTCGCAGCCATCAGCTGAACACAACCAGGACTCACAAGCTGCAACGAAGCCCAGGACTCACCGAGTACAGATTGGGTCTCTTCTCTTTGATCTCCTCCCCATACTGGACGATGCCCTTCAGATGAGGTAGTCTGTCTTCAATCTGTGTTAAGAAGGGAGATTCATGAGAAGGAGCAAATGCTGCTTCTCCCTTTCAGGCCTCTGTAACCCCCACTTAGCATCTCCTCATATTTGCCATTTTATGTAAAGCCAAGAGAATCCCATCTGTGCTCCTGAAAGAATGGGTTTGCCTCACTAGGAACAGTCACAATTTGAGCTGGGATGTTGCCAGACAACCTAGAGGATGCTCAGTTGTTCATTTTGGCTTCTCCTATTTTAAGCCCAAGGCTTTAAGAAGTGAAAGCACCACTTAACCTCTTGTGAGACATAGTGCCAGTGCCAGCTCACCTGGCTGGAGCAGGGAGCACACCAAGGAGCTCCCCTCTGCTCTCAGAGCCAGCATTCCCCTCAGGTAATGCCTTCCCACATCTGTCAACAGGTTGCTGTAACCCCCCAGCCATGTAAAAACCATAATTACTTCTAAGATTTTCTGCAGCTGTTTATGGTTTTCCACCACTATAACGTTGGCACTGCAGTTCTCTGCTACATAATGACAGGCCTCAGGAGAGTTTGTAGTGTAGATCCCAACAGCAAATCCCCTGCAAAGGAAAAGAGAAAAAAACAAAACAGAAAAGCAAAGCACAGAGTTAGAGGGCAAGCAGAGTTGCTGGCAAAATTCAGACCATTTCAGAGAAAAAACTTTAAGAAGAATATCCCATTAACTGTCAACAAAGGGGGGAGGGCTCAATTCTAAGAGGAAAGATTCTCTTCTGGGGCGTGGGAAATGTCAAGAGTGGTGTGAGGGACCAAAATGTTTCATGTGGAAGGCAGATATCACAATCCAGCCCTGGGATTCTCTGGCATTTCCCACCATATTTTAATCACTGTGTACATAAAAATGCTTTTGGATTAACCTACTGGTCATTTTATTTTGAGAGAAGCAGCTGGCTAAAAAAAAATAAGTCATTGTTTGTCTCATTAATTCATTATGAAATAGTTCATGTTCTATCTACCTTCATTAAATTCAAATATAAGCAGTTGGGTTTGGGGTTTTTTTTGTTTGTTTTACTGGGGGTTTAATCAAAACCTGATTCTCCTGTGAATACTGCAGTCACTCTCTGCCTGCCAAAGCAAAATGCATGGCAAGAAACAAGACTCTTACCCTGCAAGGATAGCTCCAATGTCAGCAATGAACCACTCTGCAGAATTAAATCCCAGGATGCCCACTCCATGGAAACGCTCCAGCCCCAGCTGTAAACAAGACATGACATTACAGCAGCCTGGCTTCTCCTTTGGACAAAGCTCAGAGCTCATTTGCAGATCTCTGCTGTGAGCACAGCACTAAGGGAAGAGTTCATGTTCTTACATGGGGCAATTCCCACTGAAAAACTTCCCAGGAGCCAAGATGGAACCAGTGAAATTTTCACATCACTGTCCCACTGTAAGTGGGCAGGAAAATAGGGGTTTGCTGAGGTCTGCCCTTGGAAAGACTGCCTCACTGGCACTAACAGGAATATAAACCTGCAGTCCAGGGAGTTACCAGTTCCTGGGGCTGGCAATGAGAAGGTGGGAGGTGAAGTCAGCCAACACCTCCGGGGACATTTGGTACAAGCTGGGTATGTCAGATATCAATAATGGCCAGAGCAACAAGCTCCAGGCACAGTGACACTTGGCTATGAAATTCCAGCTCTTGGAGCCCCAGCCTTTGACTCCCTGGTTTTGTCCCAGAGTGGAAGATCCCACCACAGGAGTGAAGCCAGGCTGGCCTTAACTTGAAGAGGTAAGACTTGATCCCAACAGTAAGAACAGAGAGTGTTGGTTTCTCTCTCCAAGTCTCCTAACCCTAACAGCACAGGCAAAAGGCTGGGCCACTTGGGACATTTAAGTCTGGTTTGTAAGCATCCCTTTGGGTTTTTTCCTTAGAAAGATGAACTTTTCCATGCCTCTGGAGGGGCAGTGTCCAGGTTTGCCACACACCTCAAACACCTCACTTTAAATGTTTCCTTACATGCTTTTTTCTTGGTTAAATGTGGAAGCAAATGTCAAAAAAATTAAATACCAAGGTGTCCATAGCATGTTCAGGTACTTCCCTGTCACTGTAAGATTCATCTGCACTCAGGGAATTTGCAGGTTTAAGACAGACTTGACTGCAGCCATTCCAGCACTTAAAGAGTGAACATTAAACTTGACTTTTTACACAGTGGTAGGAAAAGGGAGAACAGTTTTAAGTTAAAAGAAGAGAGATTTACATCAGATATTGGGAAGAAATTCTTGGCTGTGAGGGTGGAGAGGCCCTGGCACAGGGTGCCCAGAGCAGCTGTGGCTGCCCTGAAAGTATCCAAGGCCAGGTTGGAGCACCCTGGGGTAGTGGAAGGTGTCCCTGCCCATAGCAGAGGCAGCACTGAATGAGCTTCAAGGTCCCTTCCAACCCAAACCGTGCTGATTTTAAATTCTGTGAATATGAAAAAAGAGAATTCAACACACTCTTACCTTCAGGAAGCTTTTGGCTGCTTTCCAGCACTCATCATAGTACATCTTATATGTCAGCTTTATCCACTGGCCATCTTTTTTGGATGCAAGGGCATAATAGTCACTGTATTTATTCACGCTTTCCTGCAGGAGCTGGTGCACAGTCTTTGGCGCCTCGCTGCCAATGCCCTGTTCTTCCATCCTCAGCCTGACCTCTCCATCACGACGTGTTGTCCACACACTGGAGCCAGGAGGGGGGGAGGCTGCTTTGAAAGAAAAGTGTTCAGCATCTGAGATTTAGAAATTTCCTACTGCCATAACAGCAATAGAAATACAAGTATCAAGCATATGAAAGCAAATGCTGTTACACTCCCTCCCACACCTCTTTTTTGACCTTTTCTTCTTGGCAAGTTTGCCATGTGACCCCCAGTATTTTAGACTGGAAGCCTCTAGAGCACTTTCAAATTTTGTTAAACATCTCCTCTAACCTGCTCTGCTGCCCTAAAGCTCTTGTACTGCTAAGATGAAAGCTTCCTGCATCTTATACTCTGCTATTTTTAATTCTTTTTCTTTTAAGGAGGACTGAAAGCAGGACAGTGGTACCTGGTAGATGAGCATCAGGCACTGACACTGCCTATTTAATCCTTGAAGCACAGCTGGGCTCTAAAGCCTGAGTTTAAGACACTTCTGCACAGCCCATCCTGCAACCTGAGCTGCTTCCTCCATTGCCATGATCAATCCTTCTCTCATTGCAATAATAATTTCATGCACACCACAGCCACCAAACTTCCATCCACCCACCTTTGGGACCGAGCGAGTTCACCTGACATTTCTCCATCTTGGAATCTTCCCCTGGCTCGCTGTTGTGTGGCTCAGCAGTTCTGCAAGGCAAAAGGAATTCTCCCTGGATGAGAACACTGAGGGCTGCCTGCCCCAGGCAGGTTTGCTCCATCCCTTAATGGCACTCAGTCCTTGGATGTCAAAGTGATTCCTGATGTTCTGCAGGTGACTTTATTGATTCACTACCCTGCATGGCCCCAGCAATGGAACAGGTCCCTCAGAGCATGCAAGCTCTGCCTGTTTTGAACACAAGTGTTGTCCTAATTGCAGCTTTCATTGCAGACGAGCTGCAGAAGAATCCATAAACATCATCCCAAAAGCAGCCATCATTTAATTCCTAAGGTCTGCTCCAGGTGCCTGAAACAACGAGTCTGCAGCTGGGAGGAGGAGGGGGGCAGGGAGGGACACATGGATCTGGACCTCATCTCCTGTCTGCAGTATGTGAGTCCAACAACAGGGAGGCCCTGGGGACACTCTCAAGTCACCCCGTGGGGAAACCCACAGAGATTTCCTGCAAAAGAGCAGGAAATTGATTTAACAGGAAATCTTGTTCTTAGGCATTCCTATTAAAGCCAGTGCTCCCACCAGATGCTTGGGAAGAAATGGAAACAGGCTCATCCCCATGTGCTCCAGCCACGCTCCTCCCAGCTGAGTCGTCCCTTTCACTTTCAGCCCTGCAGGAGCCGGTGAAGCACCACTTGCCTGGTTGCAAAACTGTTCTTACTCCATCCCTTTCCAAGCTGGACTGTCTCACAGCCCTAAGTGAGGAGGATAATCAAGTCTCATGTCCCACTTGAGAGCAGGAGTTGGAAGCCAGGCCCGGTGAGATTTGGGAATCCCACCCTCCAACCAGGCAGCTGCTGCTTGGTTCCCTGCCCTGGGCAATGCCCTACCAGGACCACGGGCACAGCACTGAGGTCTGAGTTTTAGCTGATTCGAGATTATCCTGCAGAGACACAAACTTTCCATGCTGCCCTGCCCTACCGGGGCCCTTTGCCTCAGCCCATCACGAAGGTGTTGTTTGTCCAGGCCGGTGTTTTCCCTTCCCTACAGCAACACGTGGCTGCAGCCCCAAGCCCAGGCTCTTCCAGAAGGGCTGCAGGGCCCTGACATCACAATAACCCCAGCACTGCAGGGGCAGCTCTGGGGCAAAAAGGAGCCCTGACTCTGCCTCTCACTGCACAGGTGAGAGCTCCTCTGGTCCCACACAAACTCCTCAGCCTAAGCCAGGCAGGGCTCCCACCAAGCCCCACCTTTTATTCCCTTTCTACCAGGCCAAAGACAAGACAATCCAGCACAGGCACTGTGTGAATTTCAGGGTAAGGGGGAAACCTCTTCCCTCTGCTTTACATTTACTCTGAATTTCTAGGGAATAGTCAACTATCACTGCTTTGGGTATATGAGGAGGTTTAAAGCCCAGGGAAGATCTGACGTGGCTGATCCCATGTTCTGTCCTAAAGCAGGACTGCTTCTCAGAACTAATCTGCTGCCAGCAACCAGAGTTGAGTAAATAATTTCTTTATTTCCCCCAAAGGGATTATGAGATGTTCCCATCTCCATGCTCCCTCCTCATTATTGAGAACGTTTTTCAGCACAAATTAATCCTCAGTTGCAATAGTTCTGCATCATTTCTCCACCAGCTTTTATGATCAAAGCATGCAAATGACCCAGTAATATGAGCAGAAAAGCCCCAGCTATTTCCTTCACAGTCAATCAAGTCATCTTTTTCCCCTCCTCACGACATGTAATTCAATGCAGCCCGAAAAAATTTAGGTAAAGAGGTTTTAGTCAGCTAGATCCCATTATGCTGTGGTGAGATATAGACCCTAATCTGCTCCTTAGTCCGTAAATCTAAGCAGCCTCTTACCAGCAGGAGTTTGAGATCAGTGTAGGTACTGCACATGAGCTGTTCCCTGCAGAGGCAGGGCTCTTCCAAATCCCTTTAATTAATCAAAGTAAGCACGATAGAATATGAACTGTATATACAGGTCACAGCAGGGTAAATAAAATCCTAAATGAGACAAACCTGGGTGAAGAGTTGAGCAGCACATCTTTCAGTGACACCTCACCGTTCCCTTGAGGAGCTGAATTGCAATAAGCCACGGGGACTGGTTCTGCAAGTGCCATCCTTGCGTCTGACTCACACAGCACTGCCCCTGCGAAAACAGGTTTGAAAAATTAAAATACAGCCAAACGTCACAGCAAAGCAGCTCCACTGACGTGAGCGAGGCAACCCCAAAGAGGCACAACTCGAGCCTGCTGCATTTGCACAAAATAGGGGAAATTCTGACGGCGGGCACGCTCCGGTCATTGCAAAACCCCACAGCAGAACCAGCGTGACACCCACAGCTCCCCAGGAGCACCACGAGCCAAATAATTTCAATTCCAACTCCCTTTGCCCCAGATGCTCCCGCTCGGCTCGCAGCCCCCCCGGTCCCTCCAGCCTCACCGCGCATCGCCCGTCCCGCAGCTTCCCCTCCGCAGCCGCTCCGCACCGGCGCCGAGCCCGACGTGTAATATCCTTTATTTTTAAACTAGCGCCCAGGAGGCAGATCTGGAGCATCTTATGTCATGTGCTGCTGCCTTGCAATTGGAAGCGGCTCGTCACCCCACACCGCCGCCTCTTAAGGAGGCTCTGGCCCCACGCCTGCCCGTCAGCCCCGGCACACCGGCGATTTCGGGTCCCTCTGGGGGGAAACAGCGCTGGGGCACCCCACATTTAGCCTGTTCTCACCAAAATAAGCGTTTTGCAGCTGGTTTTTTTGGTGGCTCCCACGCTGCTTTCAGCACTTTGTCCTGGGAGATTTCATCGCCTAAACGAAGTGTTTTCTAAACACTGGTTTTATTTAAGGTTTACACTCATCAAAAGCCTTTGATGCTTATGAGTTGCCAGGCTGAGCTTTAATTGTTTCAAGGGATTTCAAGCTGATTGGAGATGAATCCCGTTATCCTTGATCTCTCTAAGAAGTGGATTTTGTGCTGCTATTTTGTACCTGCATTAGACAGACGCATTTAAATCGCATGATGTGAGGAGCATGTTTGTCTCGATGAGGGACAGGAGCGAAAGGAAAGAGTCTTTTTATCTCATAAATCCGACCCAGCCACGCTGCAGCCTCCTGCCTCTGCCGGGAGGGGAAAGCCACGCCAGGCACGACTCAGGGACGTCCCCCTTTCCGCTTACTCATCTGCGCAAGGACACGTTGCTGCTCACGCCACGCTCTGCTACAGCCTGCGAGCCACCACGCCAAAAATAGTTCAATTCACGAGCAGCTGAGAGGGGGATGGCTGCAAAAACCCCATCTCTGAAGCGCCGAGGTAACTGGCAGACGCTGCCCCACACCCCGCTCCGGGCTGGAACACCAGAGCGGTTTACTGGGAGCGTGAGAAGAGCGCGTTGTATCTGCAGCCCCGTGCTCGGAGCAGCCACTCAGACCTGCCCAGCCCGGAGCAGCCCGAACCCACCCGTGGCAGAGCAAACCCACCCGCGGTGCCACCCGAGCTGCCCCCACGGCCTCTCTTGCTCAAGGAAAAGCCGAGCAGAGCCCAGGAGGGACGGACCGCAGCAGCTGCCATCACTCCTGACCCTCTTTCACAATGCTGCTCCCACTTTCCTTCCCGGCACCCCACAACGAGGGCTTCAGGGCACCCCAGTGTCCCTGAGGGAAGCTTTGGCCTCCATTAATTACAGCGTTTCTCTTGCCAGCTGTGCATTAGAGCAGCAACGAAGTTTCAAGGGAAAGGGTGAGGTGTTCTCACTCCAGCTATCAGGGAATCGTGGCATCCCAGAGTGGTTTGGATAGCAAGGGACCTTAAAGCCCATCCCATTCCACCCCTGCCATGGGCAGGGACACCTTCCACTGTCTCAGGCTGCTCCAAGCCCCGTCCAGTCTGGCCTTGGGCACTGCCAGGGATCCAGGGGCAGCCACAGCTGCTCTGGGCACCCTGTGCCAGGGCCTCCCCACCCTCACAGGGAACAATTCCTACTAATATCTGATCTGACCCTGCCCTCTGTCAGTGGGAAGCCATTCCCCCTTGTCCTGGCACTCCAGGCCCTTTTAAACAGTCTCTCTCTCGTTCTCCCCCCACAGTTTTCTTGCAGGCTCCCTTCAGGTCCTGGAAGGCCACAACTAGGTCACCCCAAAGCTTCTCTTCTCCAGGCTGAACAATCCCAATTCTCTCATCCTTTCCTCACAGCAGAGGTATCCCACCCCTCTAAGTTTCATTTCCACAGTAGGTTTCTGCATCACCTTCAGTCACTCAAGAGGAAAAAACTCTTCCCAGTGGAGACCATCCCTGAGTTCTGCCCTCGCTGTGCACAACCTTGGGTACACTTGCACCACAAACTGAAGTGCAACCTGACTGTGCAGCTTCCCAAACCAGATCCCAAACCAGAAATGCATTTTGTCCCGCAAATTCAGGTTAGAAGCAAGTATCTCCCAATATATACAGACTCTCCCTAGCTCTGCTCAGCACTGCAGCTCGGCCCGTCCCTCTCTGATGCTTAGTTACAAACACAGCCACTGGAAAACACAAGTGTTCCAGGGTTGGGAGGAGATGATCTTCAAGGTCCTTTCCAACCCAAACCATTCCACGGTTCACCACAGCCAGGTGTAACTCTCGGATCCCAAATGCTCCTCTCCCACTCCATGCTGTTCCCTGAGGAATTAACACACCATGATGTACCACGGGTGTTCGGGAACACGGGGAACACACACCCAAACAAAAACCTGCGGCAAGAAACCTCCCTTTTAATTAAGCCTGTCTGACTCCTTAAATCATTTAAATAAAAACGTGTTCTGCTCTGAGGGAGCACCGTGACCCAGAAGAACTGGAAGTGGAGTGATTTCTTCGGAGCCACTATGGGGCTGCACTGACAAAGCAGAATAAAGGTCTGAGGACCTGCAGACTCGTGACAGTGAACGGGGCAGGAGTGGAGCTTTCATTTCTAACAGGCTTTGGACACACCTTTACCTGAAACACACACAGAGCTTCAACACCACCACTTGAAATTACTGAGCACGTTATCAGCCACTTGACATTTTCCAGCACGGCCCCACTCGGCTTCCTGTGGCTGATTTCTTTTAACCGGTAAAGGCACCACATCCGCTCTGCTCCAGTTCTCGCTGTCCAGAGCAGCTCCAGACAATTGCCACATCATCATCAAAAGTGAAACTTGGGCCTTTTTGTTCCTTTGTTCCCTTTAAAGATTTACCAAGTGAGGAAACAAAAGCTGAGCAGCCACTCTTCTTCCTCTTAGATAAACTCCGCTTTTAAGAGAGGGGGCGATAAAAGCTTCCTGAGCACTAAAGGTTTTGTCCTTGGCAGCACCACTGACCACAGGTGCTGGGCAGTTACCCCACGCCCTCCTGAGGCTGGGGTGGAGAAAACAGGAGGAAAAGTAACTTCAACCTCCGTCAGGACGATGAGTGACTGTCACGACTGCAGACAGACACCTGACTCCACCAGAGCACCTTCAGAGCTGAGCTTTGGCCGGAGAAAGCTGCCCACTGACCATCGCTTGGTCAGCCAGGCCCAGCTCCCCGGCCACGCAGCCAGCCACAGAACTCTCCATTTCAGGCACATTGCTTCTTCAGGACAGAGGGATGTTTCAGGTGAATTCCCCAGCAATGTGACTCACCAGGAGGCTGAGCCGAGCTCCTCTTTCCTAAACTGCTGCTTCCCCACACCATCCGCACGGTCGCCGGCGGGGGGAAATCCCCTCGGGCCGAGCAGGAAAGCACAGGGCTGTGTTTTCAGAGAGGCACCACCCGGGTTCTGCCGGCTCCCACACGCGGCTTTGTGTCCGCTGGGAGCTGGCACGGGAGCATCCCGAGCACTCGGGGCAGCTCCCAGCACCCAAAACTCTCAGAGAACCTCACTGAGCATCCCGAGCACTCGGGGCAGCTCCCAGCACCCAAAACTCTCAGAGAACCTCACTGAGCATCCCGAGCACTCGGGGCAGCTCCCAGCACCCAAAACTCTCAGAGAACCTCACTGAGCATCCCGAGCACTCGGGGCAGCTCCCAGCACCCAAAACTCTCAGAGAACCTCACTGAGCATCCCGAGCACTCGGGGCAGCTCCCAGCACCCAAAACTCTCAGAGAACCTCACTGAGCATCCCGAGCACTCGGGGCAGCTCCCAGCACCCAAAACTCTCAGAGAACCTCACCGAGCATCCCGAGCACTCGGGGCAGCTCCCAGCACCCAAAACTCTCAGAGAACCTCACTGAGCATCCCGAGCACTCGGGGCAGCTCCCAGCACCCAAAACTCTCAGAGAACCTCACCGAGCATCCCGAGCACTCGGGGCAGCTCAGAGCATCCAAAACTCTCAGAGCACCTCACCGAGCATCCCCAATCTCCCAGGTCACCTCACGGAGCATCCCTGATCCCTCAGGTCACCTCATGGAGCATTCCCAACTCTCAGGTCATCTCAGAGCATCCCAAGCTCCCAGGACACCTCACGTTCCCTCACGATGGGTTCCTGGACAGCACAGGGGAAGGGTCATCCCTTCTCCACCGACCACCTCCTGCCCTGACCGGGAGCTGGGGGAAACTCCCCCCCTCAACCCACCCTGTGCTCATTTAACCAAAACTCACCGAGAATTTCCCCCCTGCTGCCCAGACACCCACCCACAGAAGACACACCACGAGAAGCACCTGCCGGGAGGGTGAACCCCACACTGCAACCCCCGCGGCGGGCGGGCATCCCGCACACAGCAGGACTCGCTGGGGACACCCAGAGGGGCTGTGTGGAGCTGGGACCCCCCGTCCCTCCCTCAGCCCCGGGCCGGGGCCGGGCTTTAGGACCGCGCGTTACCTCCGGGCCCGGCGGGCGCGCGCGGCCCCTCAGCAGCTCCCGCGCGCGGCCGGGCGGGGCCCTTTAGAGCGCTCGCGCGTGGGGGGCGTGGCCGCTCCCGCTTCGCCCCGCCCACTCCGCCCTTTCGGAACATCCTATTGGGAGAGACGGCGGTGGGCAGAGACGAAGCCACGCCCCCTTGGCTGGGGAGAGGCGCACCGCCGCGCGATTGGAGGAGGCGGCTGTCAATAACGGCCAGGCCACGCCCCCTCCCCGGCGCGGGTTACCCGCGGTCAGTGCCCGGCGCGGTGTCCGGGACTGCGGGAATCGGGAATCGGCTGTGCCGGACACCGGGAATCGGCTGTTTCTGGGCCGAGAGCACAGCCCAAACGCTGCCCCAGGCTGTGCTGCAACAGCGTGAAGCTCTGGAGCACCTGGGGTGCTTTGGTGCTGCGGGGCGGCGCAGCAGAAATTTTCGGGAAAAGGAGGATAATAGCCCGGATGCTTCTGAAAGCTGGTTTTTCCCTAAAATAAAGTAAGGTTAAGGGCGACGTTCAATAGGACAAGAGGAAACGGCCTCAAGTTGCACCGGGGGGGGTCTAGGTCGGACATCAGGGAAAATTTCTCCGTGGAAAAGGTTGTAAATCATTGGAACAGGCTGTGCAGGGCGGTGGTGGAGTCACAATCCCTGGAAATGTTCCAAAAACACATGGCTGTGCCACGTGGGGACATGGTTTAGTGGCGAACACGGGCTGGCAGTTGGGTTTGATGGTCTTAGAGGAGCTTTCCAGCCCTAATGATTCTGTGATCCTGTGATTCTGTGAAGAAGGATTTTCAGGTGGTGCCCTGAGCAACAACAACCCTTTGACCAAATGAAACAGGAGATGGTTCATGGAGATGCTCTTGGGCCATTCTGGACAGGGCAAGATGTAAAATGTGCTCCAACCACAGCTGGGGGGGAACAGTCCAGCGCTGAGCAGAAATCTCCAGGGAAGAATCAAAGTGGGCTTTTAGATTTAGGGATAGAGGGGATGAGAGGCCCCCTGTACTCCAGGGAGGAGCAGTGTGGGGGCTGCCAGAGCACAGCCCTGAACAAACCAGCCCCGTGCTGTTGTTTTCCAACCAGCACAGAGCAAGGACACGGGCTGGAGCTGCTAAGCAGCACCACAAGCACAAGCACTGGGCAGCTCTGGCCGTGATGCCCAGGCCCCCCATCACCAGGCCGGGGCAGAACCTGTGATCTGGTGGCAGCTCCACCATCTCCTGCCCTCCCTGGGATTGCTTGTTTAAGCTGGAGTCCAACAGTACACAGTTATTTGTTTGTTTGTTTGTTTGTTTGTTTGTTTGTTTTAAGGGTTATGATCAGGTGCGTCCATCTAACTCTTCTCAGTGGTTCCTGGCTGATAAAGCTGCAGAAAAGCCAGGATTTTGTTTATCCCGTTGGGAAAACAGCTGTATCTGTGAAATGAATTATTGCTGCTCTTTTTCTGGTGCAGGCCAAGAATTCCAAGCCGTTGCTTTTTCCCTGTGAATTCTTCTCTGCCTCCTCCCACTGCCCAGAGACATTCCCCACTGACACAGGGAGGGGAGGGTATGGTTCTCACCGTTCAGCTGATGAGCAAACCTAAGGAATATGTAATTAGGGAAGCTCCTGCCAGAAGGGCAGGCTGCAGCTGGAGCAGCAGCAGGGCCAGAGGACAGAGCAGTGCTGGGGATATTGCAGCTGTAAAACAGCATCAGCACAGCAAGACAGGGGTGCCAAGGCAGCCTCAGGAGCCCTGCGCTGTCCTCTGGCCCAGGCACCTCCAGTTCTTGCTGTGGCTGTTTCCCATCTGCGCTCTGAGCCTTCCCTTGCAGCTCCTCACGCTCCCATCTCTCCCCAGCTCTCCCACCTCCTCCTCTCCGCAGCCCCTCCAGTGTGGCTCCATTCTCACTCAGATGGCAAATTCACTTTGAAGAGCAAGACAAAGCAGCAGCCTGGAAATTGGTGAGATCTGTAAAATTCACACTCCTGACCCTCCTACTCCAGCCCGCCCTGCTCCTCAGCCAGGACCTGCTGTGCTGACGAGGGGCACGTAATTCCCAGTGAACCAAGGAGGGCTCCAGGGGCACAGCCCAAAGGTTAACTCAAGTGGCAGGAGTCACCAGCTCTATTTTTGGCCATTTCCTGAGCCAACAAATTACCTCGGGTGAGCGGCTTTTTTAGTGCTCCCTGTGTCCTTGCCCATCAAACCGAGGTTGCATCACTCCCAAGATAGATCCTGTGGTGTTTGCTGAACTCCTGCTGGTTCTGGGGCCAACGGGGACCACGCTGGTGGTGAAGGACCAGGTAAGAGCAGGGATGAGCACAGGTGGTCCTCGGGCAGCCCTGCCACAGGCAGGAGAGGGGCTGATAGTGTGGGGTTATTATCGATCGGTGATGCCACAGCACAGCCCTTTATAAACAAACAGGGAGTTGTTAAGCTCGGAATAACAAATGCACCAGAGTGACTGGGCCTCTGGTCAAACAGCTCCTTTGCTGGCTCTGTATTTGCCAGGAATTAACTCCTGAGGAGCCGCAGGGTTCTCATTTTCTGAGGCATCAGGAGCAGGGTGGCCCCAGCAGCTCCAGGAAAGTGAAGGAACCAAGACCAGGACAGGCTGGGGGTGACCCAGTGGGGAGCAGCTCTGCAGAGAAACACCTGGGAGAGGATTACAACCCCAGGAGGGACAATGGGACCCTGCAGGCATTGGGGAGAGTGTGGCCAGCAGGGCAGGAGTGACTCTGCCCTTTGGTCCTAGTGAGGCACATCTGGAGTGGTGTCCAATGTCCAGTTCTGGCTCCACGGTTCAAGAAAGACAAGGAACTACTGGAGAGGGTCCAGGAGGCCACAAAGATGATGAGGAGTCCGGAGCATCTCAGACAAGGAGAGACTGTGGGAGCTGAGCCTGGTTAGTCCAGAGAACAGAAGGCTGAGAGAGGATCCCATCAATCCATACAAGTACCTCCAAGGCGGGTGCGAGGATGGTGCCACTGCTCAGTCGTGCCCCGTGACAGGACGAGGAGTAATGGGCACAAACCAAAACACAAGACAAACACCTCAACGTGAGGAAGAACTTCTTTACGTTGAGGGTGGCAGAACACTGGAACAGGCTGCCCAGAGAGGTTGTGGAGTCTCCCTCTCTGGAGACATCCCAAACCCACCTCGATGTGTTCCCGGGTCACCTGCTCCGGGTGACCCTGCCTTGGCTGGACCGGGTCATTTCTTGTGACACAAGATCAGGAGAGAGGAAATGGCCACAGGTTCAGCAGCCTCAAGCTCTGCTGATAACACAGGCTCGACCTCGAGGGCAGGACCGAAACCTCCACAGAATCCATTTTGTTCCTGTTGGTAAGTCTGTGGTGAGAACAAAAAAAAAGCCTTTGGTCCACGGTCTGCTGGGTCAGTTACAGCTGTGTCTGGGCTGTCTGTGCTGGGATGTTGCAGATTTTTGCCTCTGTGATAAAAGTCACTTTTTCCCAAGTGTAGACACACTCCTGGAGGGGTTTAAAGATGTGGATTTGCGGCACTGAGGGACACGGTTTAGTGGGGGGGTGCCAGTGTTAGATTATTGGCCTTGGTGATTTTAAGGGTCTTTCCCAACCTAAAGAATTCCACGATGCCTTCACGTTTCTGCCTCACCTTGACATTTCCAGGTATTTCACGTGACTAAGATGGGGGGAGATGACAGCAGGGACAGAACTGTCCCTTGCAAGACCAGAGCATCAGGATAAGAGCAAAGGCCCAGGATAAATGCAGACTGGGGCCATGGGATTCCAGGTTTGTGCGTTTCAAACCACCCCACTGTGGGTAGGAACTCTGGTGCACAGGTTTGGTGGTGACACACGGGCTGGCTGCTGCTCCTTCACCTCAGCCACAGCTTTCCTGTGCCCTACAGAACATCACCCCAGTGAAATTTCCATTTGCAGGTTCTTTTCTTTCCTGCCTCAAGCAAAGCATCATCTCTTTGTGCAGCTGTGGACACGGAGAGTGGAAATAGGTTTCTTCTTCAGCTTAATCGTTCCTGTAGGGAACAAGCCCTGCCTGCCCATCTGAATTGCCCAACACAGTTTACATAATTCTCACTTTTATCACCAGCCCTGGCACTGGATCTGGGAGCTATTCTGGGCTAGGATTCCTCTGATAACGCTCCCAAATTCCCAGCTCCAGAGTCGCTGGTGGCAAGTGACTCAACCCGAGTTGTTGCACCTCAGGACATTGACTGGGAAGATAACGGGGTGTGGGGGGCAATAAAATACTTCATCAATTTCCTCGTGAAGCTGGACACGAGGAGAATACGGATGTGATGAGGAAACAGGCTGGAAAACACATGGTCACAAGGCAGGAAGGGAGACAGAAGAGTCTCTTTATACCTGAGTCATTTCTAGACTTCAACTGCTCATGGTGTCTTTCCCATCAAGGACTTGCAACATCTTTTCTGGTCATGTGAAAGGGTCTACAGCAAACAGGTGTGGGAAATACTGGAAAAACCCCAAAAAAACAAAGCCCAAAAGCACTCGAACACAACAAAAAGACACACACACTAAAATCCCCACCAAATTATGCTCTAGATTAATATCCAACTCTCAACCGTCATAAATCAGCAAAGCCAAGGACTCATCAGCAGGACACACCAGCTGATAACTGACCTTTATCTGCCTCTGTCTGTGATTAAATGAGTCTTCTGCAATTCTCGTAAATAAAACAGGGCAAAAACTATTTACCCTGGCCTGTCATGGGCAAAAACTCCTTTTTCATTTTTTTTTTAATACTCATTAAACACTGCAATCTCGTGGATTTTAAAACAACACGGAGCGGGCAAAGGCTGTTTATGCAGTATGCAAAGTGCGTATTAATGTGTGTGGAATACATATTTATAAAGCCTGAAAAGCAGTGGAGGATTAGGATTTCTTGCCTGTGTAATTATTTAGTTTGATATTGGATATCACCTCACTTCAGAGGCCATGCCTGTATCCTCTGAACATTAAACCTAAACCCAAATTGCAACACTCTCTGTGCCCACAGGTTTTGGAAAAGTTTTGGAGAAGAATTCGCTGGAAAGCCATTTGCTCTAAAATGAGAGGGATACAGAAGTTGCATGGAGAAGAGTTGTTTGTAACCTCAGAAAAAAATCCAATTGCACCTCCAGAACTTCAACAAAAGTGGAATTCTGTCTTTTCTCTCGCTGCCGGGGGCCGAGAGCGGCGGGATTCTCCCCCAACCCCAAGCCGGGGGACTTGGTGGCAGCGGTGTCACAATGTTTGCCAGGCAGAGCAAGGCCGTGCCCTGGCTGCCCTCCCCACTCAGGCTGTGCTGTAACCAGGAAAGGGATGAATGTGTAACCAGCGGCAGCGACACGGAAACGAGCTCTGTGCCTTGGTGACACGGGCCAGGTGCCGCTCTGGGAGCTGGGGACAACACGAGCTGACAGCTTGTGATGGCTGCCTGAGCTGGAGTGAGGTGAGAGACCTCTGCACCTGCAATTCAGCCCGAAATGTTAATAATCCACAGGGCCACTCAATCATTTTCTGTGGTTTTTAAACATAAACTCACGGGAGTAAAACAGTTGTGGAGCTTTAAGACTCTCACAGCCACGAGGATGTTGAGCTTCCCTGTGTCAACAAACCGAACCTTTCTGTTCAATATTCAGATTCCAAGCTTCCAGCAGTGTGCCCAGGGGGCCAAGAAGACCAGTGGCATCCTGGCTTGCACCAGTGGCCAGCAGGACCAGGGCAGTGCGTGTCCCCCTGTGCTGGGCACTGCTGGGGTCACACATCAAATCCTGGGTTGTTTCAGGCCCCTCATGACAAGAAGGACATTGAGGGGCTGGAGCGTGTCCAGGGAGGGGAACAGAGCTGGGGAAGGGTCTGGAGCTCCAGTCTGATGAGGAGCAGCAGAGGAGGTTCTCTCCAGGTGCCTCAGAGGTTCTCCTTCGCTGCCGTGCAGGTGCTGAAGGTGCCACTGCCGTGCCTTTTGTGGACTTTGTGCCCTCTCCCCACCACATCACCCAGGCCCCTCGCTTTGATCCTGCCCACCACTCCCTCAAGGCTCCTGGTCACTCTGTTCTCAGCACCTGTGGTTTTCTGAGAAATGAGAGGAGCTTCATTCAGACTCACTCACCAGAAAACCTGTGCTTGGTGCAGAATTCCACGTAAACCCTGCACCGGGGCTATGCAGTCGCTGAGGGTTTAATTCCACAGATGTTGCCTCCATGCAGGAGCTGTGTTGACAGAAGCTGTGTGGATTTAGTCATATCAGTACGACTGCACTTGATGACATCCAAGCTGTGGACACATCCTCCTTCTGCGGGCTCAGGAGGCCGCAGCTCCCTGCAGGGAGTGGCACACAAAAACCCACAAACACTGGTTTTTTTCCATGACTTTATCCAGTGTTTTTTGCGGAATTTCCAGGCAGCTACAGCCAAACCAAACAGATAAAACTGCAGATAAATGCTTGGTCCTTTAAATCTCGTGGAAGGAAATTTCCAGGGTGGTGGGGGGGTTGGGTAGAGAGCTTTTGGGGTTTTAGCTGTGCTAAAAACTTGTTAGGGGGAAGATGTGAGGTTGAGAAGAGCGACCTTTCCAAACCCCATGTTGTGCAGGGAAGCCTCTGCCAGGGATTGTTGGGATACAACCCAAGGGAGGCAGGAAAAAGAGCACGGGAAGGGCTGAACACCCCTTGTTTCTCCCACCTTCAGCACTCACCTGTTTGCTTCCAGGCTGGAGGAAAACAATGCTCTGGGCCACTGCCAGGACAGGCCAGAGCATCCTGGACCAGCCTGGAATTCATTTTCCTGCTGGAGAGACGCGTGGGCAGAGCAGGACAAGGTACGGTGCCACCGGGAAATTCCAGCACAGCCTTGGCACAGCCACACTCAACAGATTTCTCCTCTCAAGCCCAGCCAAAGGCACTGAAGAATGTTTTGTTGTCTGACCAGCAGCAAGGTCAGGAGTTTGTGATGCAGAAAACGCAGCCCTGGGGCCGTGGTTGGAGCAGGATCTCAGCCTGGGTTATCAACCCACGGGATGTGGCAGCTCCGTGAAGGAGAAGCTGCAGTTTGCACCAGTCCCACTGGAGTTTCCTGGAAATAGCTGGAATGGAGTTTAGTCCATTCCTAAGTGCATCCCTGCCTGCAAACCCAGGACCTCTCCCAGGTGCACCACAACTTGAAGTGATCGTGAATGAAATGATCGTGAGGTTTAATTTTATTGCTGATGTACTAAAGGGAGAATCCCCAGTCACAGGTGAGATGATCCTCGTAACTCCTACGGGATGGTGCTGTAGGTCCTGTGGGACAGGGGACACAGAGAGGCTCCAGTTCAGGCTCCAAATGTTTTGCACTGAGCTCACTCAGCAGTAAAACACAGCATGCAGAGAATCCCAGAATCATTAGGGTTGGAAAACACCTCCAAGGATGGGAGGAAGCTGACACAGAAATCTCCCAGGTGCGAAAGTGCTCTGTGGGTTGGTACCTGTGTAGGAATAGGGATTCTCTCATTTAAAAGAAGCAAACTTCAAGCAAAAATCCCAAAGGCAATTTTCTAGTTTCTTTGGTTTCGATCCTCTGGGAATTTTTTTTACTCAGGGAACAATTCAAAGGAACAGTTTCATTTAAGATTTCATTTCCAGCACCCAAAACAATGATATTTTTCATGGATAAACACAAGACTTCAAAGGATCCCACTACCTTTACAAGGAATTTGCTTTCATCAGAAGACCGTTTTTCTGTCAAAACCTCCTTTCAGTGAAATCAAGTCAATCAATGAGATCTCTGGGCGGGATTGGGTTTGAGCTGAATTCCAGTTTGCTTTGAGGAACGTGCCCTCCTGTGGGTAGCAGAGACAGCTGCAGCAAACTGCTCCTCGGGGAGAAAAGAGAAGGAAGAGAAAAACCAAACTTCTCTTTCTTTACCAACAACTTTTTAAAATGAATCTCCTTCCCCCAGACCCTGGTAGTGTGTGAGAGGAGTGAGATCTGGCTCATGAACAGGCCAGAACAAGGAAAAAATTAATCCCAGTGATGAGCTTGGCACAAGAGGTGGCAGACAGGTCCCTAATGAAAAATAACAGCGCTGTGGTGATTCCCTGGGATCCCAGCAGGGAACTGCCTGACTCCCGGGGGCTGCGGGGTTCCCTCAAAGGTGTTGTGCTGGGCATTACCAAGAATTTTCAAGCGTTCAAAAATACGTGGCTGTGGCACCTGGGGACAGGGCTGATGGTGGCCTTGGCAGTGCTGGGTTCCTGGTTGGATTTGATGATCCCAGAGGGCTTTTCCAGCCTTGATGGCTCTGTGATTGTGTGAATTTCAGGACGCTGTTGTCACCTGTGCTTCGGGTTTCACACAATAATTGGCGCTTTGGGAAGAACAGGAGCACATCCAGATGTGTTTTCCATCTCTTTTCCAGAGGAACGGAGGCTGCTCAGTGGGGAACTGTGCCCTAAAAATTAAAGTGGTACCAGAGCTGCAACAACACATTGGGGGTGAGATTAAAGAGGAGAGGACTGAGGGATTTCGTTCAGCTCTCGGTAAATTTGAGAGATAATTCAGAATTAGCACGGTGCAATTCAGTATGGCCAAACCCAATGCACGGTGCTCAAGCAGGAATAAGTGACCACAGGATAAAAAAAGCGCTGTTTATTGAGTGTTTTTTGGGAAAGGCCCGGATTTTTCCAGCGGGAAAACCGAAGGATTGCTTCATTTGTAGAACAAGAGACTGAGGGAAGGAATGAGAACAACCTTCAAACACATCAGGAGGTTTTAAGGCGAATCTATTCATCTGCTCTCAGTTTCCAGGAGTAAAGGTGGATGTTTATATGTACTAGATGACTTCTCAAAAACCACTCCATCTCTATTTTCTATTTTACTGTGCGCTCCCCCTCACCTAAAAGTTGTTCTTTTTAAATAACCATGCCTTAAGCATCTACAACCCGTTAAAAAGGCGAGTAATTTTTCTTTGGAGCTTCCCGTGTGTCCGTGGTGGTCAGACACACAACTCCATGAATTTTTCCAGTATAATTCTCGGGATAATCTCTCAGAAGCAGGAACAGCAACCCCCCAACCTGCAGATGGACCACACGCTTACCAGTGTCTCCAGTTTATATTGCCTCACTCAGTCACTTCCTTTTCCAGTAACTCCTTTCCCTGAGTGTTAGGTAAGGAAAGTAATAATCCTGTGGTGTTTGGAGCGGGCTGTGTTATTGGAGTCTCCATGGGTACAAATTCCACACACTTCCTTGGCTCAGGCTGGGACATACTTTTCAGAAAACGTTGCAGAAAAAATACATCATAAAAGGTTTTTTTATTGCATGTCAGGAAGGAGATCCTGGAAATCGCGAAATTCCTGACGGGGATTTTTCAGAGCAATTGGTGGTGACTCTGCGGAGTTTAACTGTGGGGGAAAAACCCATAAAACCCCCACAAACAGCGATATTTTGTAAAGCTTTATAAAAAAATGCTGCTTTCCTTGGCAGCACCTGCATTCAAAAAATATGAGAGTGACCTAGGGCCTGGGTTGGGTTTCACTGACAAAATAAAACAGGACAGGATGTGGGGACTGGAGGACCATCCAGCCTGGCCTTGGGCACTGCCAGGGATCCAGGGGCAGCCACAGCTGCTCTGGGAATTCCATTCCAGGGCCTCCCCACCCTCCCAGGGAACAATTCCTTCCCAATATCCCATCCAGCCCTGCCCTCTGCCACTGGGAAGCCATTCCCTGTGTCCTGTCCCTCCATCCCTTGTCCCCAGTCCCTCTCCAGCTCTCCTGGAGCCCCTTCAGGCCCTGCAAGGGGCTCTGAGCTCTCCCTGGAGCCTTCTCTTCTCCAGGTGAGCAGCCCCAGCTCTCCCAGCCTGGCTCCAGAGCAGAGGGGCTCCAGCCCTGGGAGCATCTCCGTGGCTTTCTCTGGACTTTCTCCAGCAGCTCCACGTCCTCCTGTCCTAGTCCCAGCGCTGGGCTCGGTCCATCCGTCCCTAGAGGATGATTTTCAGCCACGGGGCGCTGCTGCTGCTCCTCCCCTCGTGCCCCGCGTCCCCCCGAGCTCCGGCCGCAGTCCCGGGCGGGAGGCACCGCGTGTGCCGGGCCCGGGGCGGAGCGCAGCAATTCACCGATATCCCCCCAGTTCGCCCCAAATCCCCCTGTCCCCACCCGCTCCCGTCCCCCCC
>VZTE01004262.1:701592-713507 GCA_013397775.1 Eulacestoma nigropectus | reverse complement strand
CGTGCCTCTCTCCGTGCTGTCCCCCTCCCCTCTCTCTGTGCTGTCCCCCTCCTCTCTCTCCGTGCTGTCCCCGTCCCCCCTCGAGCGCTCCTCCTCCTCGCTGGGGGTGGAGGGAGGTGGTTTCAACTCCAGCTCATCCCTGGAGTTTGCCAGAGCTGGGAGATCCCGGCGCTCGCTTTCGTGTTGGGCTTAGTAACGAGGGAGAATCGCAGCGATACCTCTTTGCAAGCATCTGCCGTCTGTTCTTGACGCGGTTTCTCCTGTTTGTTTTGAATAAAGTGTGTTGTGAAACAAGATTCATCTCCTGTTAGAGTGGGGTTTTGTGGACGTGCCTGTTTCAAGCGTGAGTTCCCGCTGCCTGATTAAATCTTTCCATTCTTTTTACTTAGCCAGCACTCCGAAGCCTTTACTTTGGCTTTGCTATTGAAAGAGGGGAGACTTACTAATTAAAGAGCAGAATAAATAAGAATTTTATTAAATACTGTTAAATCTACTTTACCTTTTTGCATTTGGAATGTCCTTAAACTGAGGCTTTAGCTGGTAGGTTAAACTGAGAGCTCAGCTTTGGAATAATTTAGTGGAGGCTTTTTGCATCTGCTTCTGCCCAAACTTTTCAACTCTATCTTGGTTACAAATCATTTGAGAATAGAGAGTAACGTCTGGCTTAGAAAAAAAGAAAAAAAAAAAATCAGTCTTAAAATACCAAACTTAAGCTCCCGGGCTTCCCTCTCCGCCTCTGCTGTTTCACTTTTCGGTCTGAGTTTGCTTCAGTCAGTTTAGGATCAGTTCAGTCTCAGGTTTTATTTTAAAGTGCCACGTTTAGTAGAAGGCAGTCTGTGGAAGGGGAGGCATTTTGGGAGGCTCTTTCATGGTTACCTCGGTTCAAGACGGGTTGAATCAACCTCTGAATGTGTCTGCTGAGAGAGTTTGGGATGAACAGAGTTTGACTTCTGGGTGGCTGGAGGTAGGTGAGGCAAAACCCCCAAGGCAGGACCTTGTAGGACTTTGTAGGACCAGCCTATGGGGTGTTGGATACATGAAAATCTTAGTTCGTGTTTTAAAAAAACCAACACATCCAGCTGAGTCTTTACCCCCCAGCGGCGCTGTCCCGAGGGATGGGAGATGTATTGGAATTCTGTGAGATGTGCTGCGTTTGCCTTGGGGTTACACAGCTGTGGGCAGGCTCTGGGGGTTTCTTGTTTTAAGCCATTGGAGTTGGTGTTCTCAAAGCTCTTCCTGTAACTGTGAGGTTTGGAACTGCTCATCTTTTTCATCGGAATCTGGGTTCTCAGGTAACAACAGGATCTTGGCCTGAAGGCTGAAAGCGCAGACAGAAGGGGTTGACAGCTGGAATTTCTTTGTCCGTGCTTGCTTCCTGCAAAACAGGAATGATCCCAGCGCGCTTGGGGATGGGGATAGGAGCATCCACTGCCACCGAGGAAAGCCAGAGCCAGGTCCCTCACAGCCACGGGGACTCCCACAGAGAGTCCCTGCTTTGCATCTCCCTTCTGAGCCGTTTGCATCTCATGAATTCCTCTCACGGGAGCGGGAGCGTGTCCCTGTCCTGGGGCCCTGTGTGCCAGCTCTGTTCCTGGGGAGGGATCCGAGCCACTGGGAAATCCACAGCACCTGCACAGGGGGTGAGACCTGCAGGCAGCACACTGGGGCTGTGGCCAGCAGCAGATTCTTCTCCTTTAGCATCAGATTTGCCCTCTCAGAGTGTTTTGTAGGATTGCCATATAAATTTGTAGGATTGCCTTACGAATTTGTAGATTTGGCCTATAAATGGATGCCCCTCCTTCATAAAGGGACTTGGCACCACACTGAGCCCCCGCAGCCAGACTGGAAGGGAAGTTTGGGGTCACCCATCCCAAGACTTAAGGCTGAGTGTGGTCTAGAGAGAGTCGCTGTTAAATCGTGTGTTAGGTATGTGAAGGTACATCAGAAATAACACTTTCTGTGTCCTTTTGTGTGTGTAAACACGATCACACCCTGGAAGTGTCCAAGGCCAGGTTGGACGAGCCTTGGAGCACTGTGGGATTGTGGAAGGTGTCCCTGCCCATGGCACGGGGTGGAACGAGGTGGGATTTCAGCTCCCTTCCAACCCGACCTGTTCTGGGATTCTGTAATCATGGAGCAGCCAGTGCCTCTGATGACATCGTGTGTCCTGGCTTTTTGGGGGAAATCCTCCAGCTGAGAGTATTCCCTGCCGCTAAAAGTCACTTCCTGCCACAAAATAACTTCGGGGCTGCCACAAACGCGGCTCCGTCGCGGCAGAATAGACGGCGCCAGTCATTGTCTTTAAATAGTCCCCTGCTCGTAACACCTCGGAGCACCGACAGCTGCCACGTTTAATCACAACATGTTTTCCCTGCTGATACGGGCCCGTAAACAGAGCAGCTTTCGCCTGTTCCAGCCCATTTTCCCCGCTCACTTTTAGCCCTTCCCGAGCTAAAAGCGGAGCCCGGGCGCGCTGCTGATTCAACAGGCGGATCCCGCCCGCTCGGCTCCTCCGCCGGAGTTTCTGCTGGAGGCCAGCGGGTTATATTTAACCCAAGCTCTCCCTCCTCTCCCTGCCTCGCTCGGAACAAATGCCAGCGCAGTGCAGGGCTGGATCCCGGCCAGCGGGAGCCCAGCGTGCCAGGGCTCGCCCGGACTGGGGGATTGGGATCCATCGGGATCCGGGATTGCGCTGCCCATGTTTGACACGCAGGGAAGGTTTCTGTCTGTAATCTGCGCTTTGAGACGCGTTGTCTTGTCTTATTTGGGCTGGCAGGTCTTTATTCCTTTGTTCAAACACTCCCAAATCCAGCTTATTGTCTGGGAACGTGCCGGCTTTCCCACGTCGGGATGTGTCTGTCCGAGCAGCTTATGGAGCAATTCTCCATCAAGACATAAATAGATGACAAAACCTTCCTTCAGCACAAACCATGGCCCCCTTAACTCACTGAGCAAAGAGGAATCCGAGTATCTTATGGACTAATTATCCATAAATTCATAAATAGATGACAAAACCTTCCTTCAGCACAAACCTGAACTCCCTGAGCAAAGAGGAATCCTTTTGTACTGGGCACTTTCTAGAGTCACTTTTCTTAGCACACAAAGCACAGAGGAAATTATTTCAGGGTCGTCTTAATACACAAATTGTTTTCGTTCGGGGGGAAAGCAGGAAAAACAAACCCACCTTCAGCTTTGGGTGATGCTTTATGAGAGACAGCATTTCAGAAATTATTTCAGGACACGTTAATATACAAATTATTTCCAGGTAGGGGGGAAAAGAAGAAAAAAACAAACTTACTTTCAGCTTTGGGTGATGTTTTATGGAAGATGGCGATTTCTGGAGAAGTTTAAATGTTGATAATTCAGCTGAGTTGTTAAAACAATACGTAGTTGTGTCTAGACATGTGATTTCATGTCAGTGAGTGAGAAAAATCTTCCTCTTCCCACAGTATTCCTGCTCACTTATGTCACTGCAGGGGTTAGGCAGCAATAAAGTTACAAGGTGTGTTTGAAATTGCAACAGAAGCAAAAAGTTTCCCAAACAGAACTTCAGAAACTGTTTTGGTTCATTGATCTCGTCATAGAATCACAGAAGAACCTTTCCCTGAGATCCATCCCAAACCTCCCCTGACACAACTTTGTGTCATTCCCTTGGGTATTTCTCGATGTTCCACGGGAGCGAAGAGCTGTAGGAATCTCAAGTGAAGGCATTTGAAAAGTCATTTAAAGGCAATTCATAAGTTCGCTTTTTTCCTGACTTCGCTTTCTATTAAGAATTTGTTTTTCTGAGCTTGATAAATGCCAGAGAAGTCTCAGCATTGTACAAATGTGTCGTGGGAGGAAGCTTTGCAAGAGGTTAATGGCTGAACGTCGCAGTCAAAGGAACAGGTCCCAGAATGCTGCACCAGTAATGACTTTTATAGAAAGAATATGCAAACAAAAATCAGATGCTTTGTTTTCTTGTCCCAAATCTGAAAGAAATCCTCAGTGTCTCCAGCAAGAAGCTGACAGAAGTAATAATTATATTGACTGCAGAGATATTCCTCCCTAATGCTGCATTTAGCTCACTGGTGCATATTCCCACCATCCAGGTTCCACAAATCTTGTTTTAATTGTGTGAGGGGGTTTTTCTTTGGCTTCATGTGCAGAATGTCTGGATGTGTGTGAGGACAAACACCAGCAGGTACCTGCGTGCAGGCTCTGGGGAGGAGCAGCTCGAGACGCGTCCCTGTGTCCCCTGGCAGGGTGACTCCATGCTGTGACTTCTTCAGGGCATCTCTAATCCTTACAAAGTCTCATCCTGGCAGAGGAAATGTGGAACATGAGCAGGAACAGAGCAGAGGCAAGAGGTTCAGGGGATGGCACCGTGCAGCAGCATCTCTGAATCAGGAGCTGGAGTGGCAGGACAAGGGGGAATGGGTTGAAACTGAAAGAGGGGAAATTCAGGTTTGATAACTGAAGAAATTCTTCGCTGTCAGGAGGGTGAGCCACAGGTTTTCCAGAGAAGATGTGCCTGCCTCATCCCTGGCAGTGCCCAAGGCCGGGTTGGACGGGGCTTGGAGCACCCTGGGACAGTGGAAGGTGTCCCTGCCATGGCAGGGGGTGGCACTGGATGGGCTTTAAGGTTCCTTCCAACCCAAACTGCTCTGTGATTCTATGTTTGCACATAAAATTATATTTTCCCCATCCCTTCCAGAGAAGAGGATCCTGGCTGGATTTACTTCTCTCCCGTGCACATTTTCCCTTTCCCATCAGGAACTGAACCCATGCTCCGAGCTCATAAACATCCTGTTTGCAGCTGTGCTGGGAATGAGTGAATCCTCGTGGACTCCACACCTCAGGAGTGAATCCGGGTGTGAAGAGAGATGGTTCTGTCTCCATGGCTGAGTTTGGAAGTGCCCCACTCGTTTGGGAGCACGAGGATGAAGCCGATGCTGAGTCTGTGCGGGGAGGCACCGGTAATTCAGGAATTTCCCTGGGATTATGTGGTTGGTGGTTCTTTGAGGTTAACACGAGGCAAAGGGTCCCGCTGAATGGAGCCCGTAATTAAGGATGCCTCTTCTGGAGGTGTCATGAGTTAGGACTGACAAGAAACATCAGGGGAAGAGGAGAGAAGGGAAAAGGCGGGGGTGGGGTGATTACAGGCAAACAACCTCAGCAGAATTAGCAATTTCCTTAACCACCACCTGGTTAGTCATTGTCAGCCTGTTCCTTAGTATCAGCCTAAGATCCCATTGCCACCATGACAACCCTGGAACTGTTCTGGAGAATTTCTGCCTTAACACACAGCTGATTAAACATTCACCCTGCCCAGGGAATTATATCAGTTATTCTCGTTCTTCTGACCTCTGGTGTCTGGGAGTGCTGGAGGCTTTAGATAAAGCAGCCTCACACTGACAGGTAAAAGCCCTGCACTGCCCTTGCCCTCGTGCAGCTGAGCAGGGACAGAGTGGGACATTTGACAAGGACTTTTTTTTCCCCTAAGACAGTGATTAGAGAAACCAAGGCACTGAGCACTGAATTTTTATTATTGTCATATAGAGACATCCAGCACTGCTACACAGCAATGCAGTGATGGCCTCAGGGCAATGCTGGTGGAAGTTACTGTGTTTCCCTGATTTGGGAAGGTTATTTGTGATGGATGAGTGTCTTCTGGAATGGACCTGAGCATCTGGTGATGCTTTTGCACAGAGGATTTCCCATGTTTTAGGTGCTGATGGAGTGGAGCATCAACTCATGTGAAAGGGAATGGTTTTAAACTGAAAGAGAGGAGGTTTAGATGAGCTATCAGGAAGGAATTGTTCCCTGTGTGGGTGGTGAGGCTGTGGCACAGGTTGCCCAGAGAAGCTGTGGCTTCCTGGAAGTGTTCCAGGCCAGGCTGGATGGGGCTTGGAGCAACCTGGTCTGGTGGAAGGTGGCAGGAGGTAGAACAGGATGAGCTTTAAGGTCTTTTCCAACCCAAACCATTCTGGGATTCTTTTTCTATTTCCTGCTTGGCTTCCTCCAAGATCTGATCCTGAGCTGAGCTGATGTTTGATGATGTGTGGGTTGGCTTAGTGCTGATGGTACCTAGGATGGGTTCAGTTACTGGCTGGTAATTTACAGTTTCACAATTAGATGATTTCTTGATTATCCTTTACTTGGTGTATGAACGAGGCTGCTTAACAAGGCACAGGAACTCCAAATGCAGGGGCATTTCTCTCTCCATCACCTCATGCCCACAGTGGGACAGGCTGTCACCAGTGACTCCAGTGTCCAGGACAGAACTGTGTCTCCACGGGGATGAGGCAGGGCTTTGCTGGGGAGTGTGGAGAGAGCAGCGTGTCCTTCCTGAGCCTGTTCCTCACTGCTGCCAAACCTTCCCAGCCTGCTCAGCCCTGCAGGGATACAAACACGGGGAAGGGTCTGAGGAGCGGCTGAGGGCACTTGGCTCATCCAGCTGGAGCAGAGGAGACTGAGGGGAGGCTCCTCGGGGGCTGCAGCTCCTCCCGAGGGGAGGCGGAGGGGCAGGGGCTGAGCTCTGCTCTGGGACAGGGACAGGAGCCCAGGGAACGGCTGGAGCTGGGTCAGGGCTTGGCATGGAGCTCAGGGAAAGGTTCTTCCCCCCGAGGGTGCTGGGCACTGCCCAGGCTCCCCAGGGAATGGTCCCGGCCCCAAGGCTGCCAGAGCTCCAGGAGCGTTTGGACAGCGCTGCCAGGGATGCCCAGGGTGGGATTGTTGGGGTGTCTGTGCAGGGCCAGGGTTGGACTCGATGATCCCTGTGGGTCCCTTCCAGCTCAGGATATTCTGGGATTCTGTTGGGCCCAGGCTGGAGCAAGGGAGCAGGAGGCACCTGGAGATGTGTGGTGAGGTGGACAATGGCCCTTCTCCGTGCAGCTCATGGGAAATGAGGACAGATCCTGCACAGAGCTGGATATTCCAGTGAGCTCAGCCAGCTCTGGGGCCTTTCTGACCAACAGTCTCATATTTTCTGTTACCCAGGCTGTGCTCTTGTTTGGGCAGTAATGGGAGGTTGTGCACAGCCTCTGATAAGGTGGGAGGAAGCAGCTTGGGAGATAAGCCCAGGCTCTCCATGTGCAGGAGGTGCAGTTGTCAGTGCTGTCACCTCGCTGCTCTGTGCAAGGATATTTTTCTCCTCCTTCTCTGAGCTGTCTGGGATGGTCCAGTCAAAAAACCAGCTCAAAATCCACCTCTGGGCTGTGAAATGTGGGGAGAGATGGGAATAAGTGCACAGGGACTGGTTCAGTCTAATTTATTCTCAGTCCTCACATTTAAACAATTTCTTGTGCTGTTCAAACCCCCACCTTCCCCCTAAAGGAGATGAAATGCAGATCTTTTCAAATATTCATGGCCTTAAATGACCAACCATGGGAGGAAATTTTTCTTTATTAGGTACAAATAATAAGAGAAATAATGGCTCCTGGTCGCCAGGCTGGTCTTCAGAGCTTCCTTCTTCCTAGCAAATATTTATTCTCCTTGATGTGACAGATGTGCACCATTATTAGAAGACTTCCACCTGCCAGGAAGGTGAAATATCCTCCACAGAATATTTCTTCAAGCCTCTTGAAGAACCTGGGGCTTGCCTGCAGGCTGCCCAGCCCCCACAGCTGCTTGCACTTGGAATGCAGATTTTTCTCTATGAATCACCTCCCCTCAAACCAGAAATGCAAAGTTCACCCTCGTATTTTAGGCACCTCCTCTGTGACATTGACCTGCACCGCTCTGACCTGAGCTGGGCTTGCAAAAGCGAAGTTGTTGCTGGCTTAGCTTAGAGAGCTGTTGGGGTCCATGTTTTCCTATTGGAACAGTATTTATAGGAAAATCTGGGAGTTTCCATAAGATCTTGACTGGCACAGGGTGCCCAGAGCAGCTGTGGCTGCCCCTGGATCCCTGGCAGTGTCCAAGGCCAAGTTGGACGGGGCTTGGAGCACCCTGGGACAGTGGAAGGTGTCCCTGCCCTTGGCAGGGGTGGAATGAGATGGGCTTTAAGGTCCCTTCCAACCCAAACCATTCTGGGATTTTATGACTCTATGAATATTCCCTGCAGGAAGCACTGGGAAGGGTAGAACTGCTGCTTGTTGTGCTAATAAATGGACTTATTTAAATTTCAGAGCATTGTCTTGTGTGCTGCCACCAGAGGTAATTGTGGAAGGTGAGGAGTTGTAAACCAGATAATTCATGTTTCAAATTGTACTGGAGCAGCAAAAGTGCTTTTTGATTCTTACCACTGCTGTTTTCTACAGTTTCATTCCTCCCAGTGTAGATGCTGCCCAGAATGTAAAAATCTTTAAAAAATGACAACAACAAAACAACAAAACCTCAAACCAAACCAAACCAAACCACCCCACACACAAAAAACCCCTTACAAACCCCAACTTGGTTTTAGGTAAAAAGTGCAGTAATTTTTTTGGTGACAATCAGTAAACTCTGTGTTCCCAGAGGGTTATACCTGACTACTGAAATTTGGAAGTCAGTTCGTTATTTAATCTCATAAAGTGATTATAAAACTGATAAAGTATAAAACTGATAAAGTATAAAACTTATAAACTGATAGAGTGAGGTAGAGGCACTAAAGTAGAAATAGCTTTTTTTTTGTCTCATTATCTAATATCAGTTAAAAAACATGGAATTTTTGAGCTGTTCCAGTGGCAGGAACCCCAAAAGGATCCCGATAAGGCGTTATCCTG
The DNA here is from genome assembly GCA_013397775.1 of Eulacestoma nigropectus. NCBI lineage: Eukaryota > Metazoa > Chordata > Aves > Passeriformes > Eulacestoma > Eulacestoma nigropectus. Next base: position 704,820 of record VZTE01004262.1, on the reverse strand, counting down.
GCTGGGGTGGGGTCTGCTCTGTGCCCCAAAGTGCTCTGGGAGGTTTCATGGGAGAGGCAGAGCAAAGATCGTCTCACGGCGACGACGGGGGTTAATTATTTAATTATTCTGTGCCGTCAGCTCGTTTCATCCGTCACAGAAACCTCCTGTGCGATCCCCATCCAGGACATTCCAGCGCAGCTGCGTCAGCCCGGGCTGTTGGGATGGGCTGTGCCGGGGGCTGCTTGGGAAGAGCCCTTGGAGTGAGGAACCTCGGGGCTGTTTGAGTTACATAACCCTGTTAATTAGGGATCAGCCCCATGGATAGGGAGCTGCTGGAGCCGCCGGGATGCTCCCAGGGCTGGAGCCAGGCTGGGGGTGCTCACCTGGAGAGGAGAAGGCTCCAGGGAGAGATCAGAGCCCCTTGCAGGGCCCAAAGGGGCTCCAGGAGAGCTGGAGAGGGACTGGGGACAAGGGATGGAGGGACAGGACACCGGGAATGGCTTCCCAGTGCCAGAGGGCAGGGACGGATGGGATATTGGGAAGGAATTGTTCCCTGGGAGGGTGGGGAGGTCCTGGCACAGGGTGCCCAGAGCAGCTGTGGCTGCCCCTGGATCCCTGGCAGTGCCCAAGTCCCGGTTAGATGGGGCTTGGAGAACCCAGGGATGGTGGAAGGTGTCCCTGCCCACGGCCAGATGGTCTCAAACATCCCTTCCAACCCAAACCATTCCATGATTCTGTGATTCCAGCTGAGCCAGGGAGTGAATTGCAGAGTGAGTCTCTCTGTGGAACACTTTGTCCTTTTCTGCCCCATTTTCATGGATGAAATCTGGCATAAAAACATGATCCACCGTGCCATGCTCCCTGACTGCTCCCCCGTGGGGAAATGTGCTTTGTCTTTAGCCCCACAGGTCCCTTGCAGGCTCTGTCTTTGTGAAAATCAAAATCACCACTTCCTTGCTGGGGACTGAAAGGAGACATTTTCATATCAAAACATCTGAGGGTGTGTCTGTCACAAGAAAACCTCTGGGCTTGCAGGCCCTGGGGCTGCAGCTGTACCAGTGTCTGTGGGACTTGAGTAATTTTCTAGTTATTTATAAATCTTATGTATAAATATGTAAAGCTTATGTATAGAATATACCTGTATACACTCATGTACAGACACACGGTGAGAGAGTGAATTTCCAAGAGTAAATTGTGATCAAGTGCAGTTCCAAGGGTGTTTATTCCACATTTCTGATTCATCTCTTTGCCTCTGGACTGCATCCTCACTGGGGTTTCTGTGCCACCTTAGACTCCCCTGGGCCAGGAGTCCCCCACACTCAGGCCTATGCTCAGAGGCAGAAATTAATCTCTGATCTTGCAAATCCCATCTTTTTCTGATCCACAATCCACATCCATTGGCACTTCAGATCTGCTTGGGAAACCCTGCTTTATTTGCCTGTGCTTTCATTTCCATTTTCCATTAGGGAATAATTCAATCCCTGCCCTTTTTTTTTTCCCAAGAGCCAGAAAGTTAAGATGGGCAAACTCGTAAGGATTAATATTTGTGAAGTGCTTTGAAAGCCTCAGGTGATTGTTGCTTTACTCACTGATCAAAACATGACACACATTTTTTGGGGATGGTGTCATTATTGCTCTGCTTCCATTTTTTTGGGATGGTGCCACTATTTTTCTGCTTTATGCCCTCCTGGAATATTTTGTGCAGAGGCACTTAGAGAATCCCAGAATGGTTTGGTTGGAAGGGACCTCCTGGCTTCCCTCTGCTCCCTGAAAATGATCCCCCAGGAAAAGCCTCTACCCAGAGGATTTTCCCATTTTTCTATTTTCCTATTTAAAAATTTCCTCCCCCAGTTTGCTGGGGGTTGGGATCCTGCAGGGCTTGGGCTGGTGGAGATGCAGAGATGATGCTCAGAGCTGTGTTTTGGTGCTGAAAAAACTGAGAGAGGGAAAACAGCCAACAAACCCCTGGAGAAATGGTTTAGTTAGAGAAATTTGGGGAAAAGAGTGGTTGGGGCATTTCTTGCTGAAGTGACTCCAGTATCACTCTTTAGGCTATTTTACAATCCAAATGAACACACAGCTAGAATGCTCTAAAAAGGGATTTTTAGAACAAAAATGAACTGCAGATGAGCAAAACCCTGTTGTTCCATATCGCTCAGTTTGCAGCACCCAGCGAAACTCAGGACATTTCCCTCTTTGCACATCTAAAAAGCCGATTTCTATCATGGGTTAAATTCCTCCAGCTGTGTTCTAACCTCGTATCCTGAAAACCCCAGCTTTTTTCTTCACTGCCACCAAATAATTAATACATCATACTCTGCGATTCTGATTCACTTTTCCCTAAGAATTACTTAATACCTTGGTGATGAGTCTCTCCTTCGTCAATCATGAAGGAATTTCTGTGCTAACTTCTCATTTTGGCAGCCGCTTGCTTGAATTTATATTGTGATGTTTGGGCAACGAAATGTTCCACACAGTGAACGTTTTGAATGAATTCTCCTGATTTCTGAGTGCTTTCTTAACATGTGAGGGTTGAATTATGTGATTAGCCAGAACATCGTGCAATATTCTGCTGGGGAAAAGTCAATTGTCTGTGGATGAATTTCCACTTTGCACTTCAGGTTTATAACCAGCCTAGCACAGCAGTGAAGTGGAAGTTGGTGACACCTGACAGCCCGTGGCCACTCTGCACTGATCTTTATACCTTTTTCTCCCTCAGGTTTATAGGAATTTTACTAATTTTTCCTGCATCAGAAAGTTAATATAAGAGTTAAGCTACTGCCTGTTCCCTGGAAGAATGATTTCCCCCCAAAACAGGAGCATGTGCTGACTGGTTAGAGGTAGGCAAAATAAGGTCCAATAATGTAATAACACAGGATTTTAACTTTAAAAGTCTGGCCCCCTGCCCACCCTCAGCTGGGTACAGCGAGCTGTGTCAGTCCTTGGAGGATACTGAGTGCTGCAAGCCTGGCTGGGGGGGTCAGTCATCCCTAGGGATGCCATTCTTGGAGTTTATGACAACTGGTGCTGTTTTCCCACTGCAGAAGCACAACTTTGGCCCTTGGTCACACGAGTGCAGGTGCTCGTGGGGCTGGAGAGCCAGGCTGCAAACATCGTTTGATTAAATCTCCCCTTCTCCCTTCTCCCTTCTCCGTTCTTCTCCCTTCCCTTCCCTGAAACTTCCCCTTTTCCCCTTTTCCCCTTCCCTTCCCTTCCCTTCCCTTCCCTTCCCCTTTTCCCTTCCCT
>VZTE01004262.1:637309-701014 GCA_013397775.1 Eulacestoma nigropectus | reverse complement strand
AAAAAAAAAAAAAAAAAAAAAATCAATGTCTAACTGATTGTTAACATTTGCTGTTAATGTCCTGATTGCTGGACTCCTCTGCCCTGTACCATTAAAACCATTCACTTTAGCACCACGTGGTGAATAAGAGCAGAAAATGTCCCTTCTCTTTTGGAAGGCTGAACTGGAAATTCAGGATGAACGAAATCTACTTGGCTTTTTTGCCTTGAAACAGGCAGATGGGATCATTTAACATATCATTCACTAAAGCTTATTTTGACTGAAGTCTGATGTCAAGTGGCACCCCAAGCAAATATTTAAGAGTAAAATACCATATTTCTGACTTACAACTCTGTTGCTGTTGGTTTAAACTAACTATGGTGATAAAATCCCTCCTGTTGGCACAGGTTCTGGTAGCAGAGCAGTAATTGTTTGTATATTGTACTTTAAACCACTCGTGTTTTCCGCTGTTGCGTTAATGGAAAACATATTTTGAGATCTTCCCCTTAGCTCCCTGCCTAAACTAACTGGATTTGGAATTCCATCTGGCTGCACAGAAGAGACTCTTCCCTCTATTCCCCACCCAAATCTCTCCTTGGTAAATAAAGGAACCAATGAAAGGTTAAGTTTTTTAAGAGAACAAATCGTTCTGCTGTTAGAATTGGCAGCACCATGGTCTTTCCTGGCTACCTGCTGGTCTGAGGCTCTCCAGAGCTGCTGGAAGCTTTTCCTAAAATGCTTTGAGCTGTTGGAACACGTTTGGCTCATAAATACCTCCAGCTCAAGGCCCATCAGAGACCTGTGAGTCAGGGAGGAGGGAAGGGTCAAGTGTGGATGTTGCAGAAACCCCAATCCCAACCCCTCAATAATAGAATAAAGTGGAGTTTCATGGTCTGCAACCTGTCCTCTCTCCCCTTCCTTCAGGACTTTTTCCCTTCTTTGTCTCTTTGGGAAGAATGCAGCAAAGAGGGGATTTACCCTATGGAATGTGAGATTAGTGTTAGGTTGTAGCTTTTAAAATACAGATTGATGCACTTCAGTCGCGAAGGAAAGTTAAGAGAGCAGTAACGGGGTGATAATCAAACCATTCATCATTTTAAAAGGAAAACAGAGTGAATTCCTAGTACAGTGGAAGGACTGAATGCTGCCTGATTCCTCTGATCCTTTTGAAACTGTGCAGCTCAGGCAGGAGAATCAGCTTGAGGTGAGTTGATCAAACCTTCCCTGCAATCTTTCCTATGGAAAAAAATCCTTTGAAAGCTTCCCAGCCCACACAGAGCAGGGTCTTGGCTCTCAGTGCCTCAGACTGATCTCCCTCTGCTTCATGTGATGACAGGTCTTCAATATTCTTCGCAGCAGAATAAGGGGGAAAGCTGCTGCTGCTGCTGGTTCGGTGTTCCTTGCACTGTGATTTTACAAAATCCGGAACAGGTCGATGCCTCAGGCAAGGCTGGGGGGTGCTTAAACCCAGCAATATTCAGCTGCTGCTCCTGGAGACACAGATATCCAGGAGCTCCAGCATGGATAACCTCCTCCTGCCTCCTTTGGTGTTCCAGAAAGAAAAGATCTGCTCCTGCTTCTTGAGCTTTGGTACAAAAGTCTTTGAAGTCAGCTGTGGTGTGGCTGGGAGGGAGGCTGGCCTCGTAACAAAAACGAGTTGAGTTAATCCTTGCACTGGCAACTGGGCTCCTTGTGGCAATTTGCAAACATCTGGGTGGCCAAGAGAGAGCTGCGAACCTGGCAGAAGAGCCCTGGCTCCTCCCCCATCGCTGCCATCTCCTTCGTGTGCTCAGAGAATTAAATCTGGGCAACTTTTACTGACAGGGTCTGAGCCCGTGCAGGGCGAGGCGGTGAGATGAACTCGAGGGCACGGCTTTGGGGGATGGAGAGGCACAGGAGAGATGGGGTCTGTCCCCATTTAAATTCTCCCTGAGCAAACAAGTGTGGCAGGAGACTGGTATTTGAAATATCCATGGAAAAAAGCAGTTTCAGGTGTCCTGGCCTGGCTGTGTCGGGGCATTTCAGAACCTCGGGTGATGCTGAGGGGATTCCTTCTCCCTCTGCCTTTTCTGCTCCTTTATGAGCTGCTGAACCCTTTCAGCCTGGACATCAGGAGGGATTTCTTCACTGGAAAGGTGATTAAACATTGGAAGGGGCTGCCCGGGGAGGTTTGGAGTCCCCAGCCCTGGAGGTGTCCAAGGAACACCTGGACGTGGCACTCAGTGCTCTGGGCTGGGGACAAGGTGGGGATCAGGCACAGCTTGGACTCGATGGTCTGGGAGGTCTTTCTCAGCCTAAATGATGCTGTTACAAAACCCTTTTTCCCTGGAAGGGTATTCCTAGAAAACCTTTCTCTTTGCTCACGAGGCTGCACTTCTCCACTGGTATTTGCATTGCTGATTATTTGGCCTTAGGAGAAGAGTTGCTCTGCTCTCAGCAGCTGGTGGCTTTCCTTTCCAGAGGAGATGGATTTGTTTTTTCCGTCCCTGAATAATTTAGATACTACTCATAGCTTAAAAATATGGCTTTGCAGAGTAACGAGGTGCTTGTATGAGGCTGAAAATGAATGTTCTGATGTATTTCCACCTGCAAATTACAAAACTGCCGCGTGAAGTTTGCTGTGACAAAGCTTTAGGGACTCCAGTTCAGTCTGCATTTAATCAATTTGTTTTGTAGAAGAAAATTTGTATCAAATCTGGCAGCCCTTTTAATGGGTAGGTTTCAGAAATGAAATTATGCCTGGTTCTGGTTCCAAATGTGCTGTGACATTAGTGTTAAAAAAAAAAAAAATTAAAATTACAATTTTTCCTTCTCTTCATTGTGAAATGGGCAGACATGGTGTATAAAGAGATTTGTTTTAGGTTTTTAACCTTTTTAAAAGGTTTTGTCATCCTTAAAACCTTTTTAAAAGGTTTTGTTGTCCTCAACTGATATTGGTTATGAGTGGAGCCCCAACATAAGAAATGTCTCATAATTTGAAAAACAAACATTTTCTGGCTTGCTTGGATCAGAGAAAACACTTAGCCTGGACTCTTGAGCTGGGCAGGTGACATAAATCAATAGGATGCTCCCAGGTGAGGCAAACACTCATTTCTTTGTTTGGAAGAGGTGAGGTGGGACACAGGTGGGACCCTCTCCCTCGCACACATGGAGTGTGAAGGTATCACACGAAAGAAATTCGGGAGGAATTGTTCCCTGGGAGGGTGGGGAGGCCCTGGCACAGGGTGCCCAGAGCAGCTGTGGCTGCCCCTGGATCCCTGGCAGTGCCCAAGGCCAGGCTGGACGGGGCTTGGAGCAGCCTGGGACAGTGGGAGGTGTCCCTGCCATGGCAGGGGGGGCACTGGATGGGCTTTAAGGTCCCTTCTAACCTAAACCCTCCTGGCATTCTGTGAAAATTCGATTGCTTGGCATCTCCTCTGGAGCCTCCTGCAGCAGAAGAGGGTCTGATATCTGAACCTTCTGCTGCCAGGACCTGCCCTGTGCCTGTGCTCCTCTCCAGGCTCTGGAGGGGCCTGTGGGATGCTCCAGCTCCTGCTCTTCCCGCTGCTGCTCAGTTCAGTTCACAGCGGAGGCATTCTTAGCATTCCTTCCAGTCGTAGCTACACAACATCTAATCACACTTCTCCACAACAACTGGCCTGTAAATTAACATTATAATGGATCGTAAGGGTTTGTAATTACTCAGAAATGTCACTGGGCTGGAAGCGTGCAGGGCTCTGCCTGTCAGCAGCCTTCCCTCTCCCGCTTCTCGGAGTCTTCCTGCAGGTGAAAAATTCGTTTTCCTGAGGTTTTGTTGTCCTGAGCAGCACCTTCCTCCTCTGTAGTAAAGGATTGTCCTGGTAATGGCTCTGGGTACAGGAGGGTCACCAAAGTTTGGGATCAGGCTGAGGGGAGCTCGATGCCTCACTGAATTTCTTTGCTGAGCTGAAGTATCCCAGCCATTTCTAAATACCACCAGCTTCTGCTTTCTTCTGTCCCATCCCAATTTTGATGTTTATGTCTTCAGACGAAACAGCCACTGGAATGGCTGGAAGAGTTACCTCTGGCAGGGATGGGGATGCTGCTCCCAGAACTGGCTCTCAGAGGGAGGGGAGCAGAAATCCTTGAATTGTGTCTCAAATCCTGCCTTGGGCAGGGCAGCAGCATCCTTCCTGCCGTCCATCTCTGGCAAAGTCAGTCAGGGCTTATTCCCGCAGGAGAATTTCCACCTCCGGAGGGACACAAGGGCTGGAGCAGTGGGGGTGTTTGCCGCTTCACCAAACTGACACCAGGATTTTTGGCTCCCTGTGTAGGCAGCCCTGCAGTTCCCTCCAGAGCTCGGCTCGGAGCAGCTGCATCTCCTGGTGTACCAAAAAGGAGTTTTTGATCCCCTAAGGAGAGCACCAGGTGGGTAATGCAGGGTGGTGGATGCATCCCACCCTGGAACTAAACTGGGAATATCCACCCCTTACACAGCTCCATTCCCAGCTTCCTTCAGCCAGCATTCCCTTTTGGGAGAAGAATCATCTGCCAGGAACTGAGGTTGCTGCCTTTTTGTGGAAAGGGGGGAAGGAATGAAATAATAGTTAATACTTAATGCATATGAGCAGCGATGCTGCTGGGGTTGCCTAGCAGCCACTTAGACAAGCAAGAGAATAAAAAGGGCTGAGTGAATGTGTTTGGAGCTGGTTCCTTGGTCTGCGGGTGGAATCTGACCCATGCAGCCCGGGTTTGTTTTTTTTTTTTTTTTGGGAGGGGGAGGAGATGGTGGAATTTACCACTAATGGATATTTTAGCTCTGTGGATCATCTCTATCCACTCCCCCACCCCCATCTGTTTTTCCTTTTCGGTTTTTTTTTTTCAAGTGTAACTTGGAGAGTTTTAGCCAAAGGGAGGTGTTAAAGTTTTGTGTGGTTTTTCTGGAGATGGAATAGGCAAAAAAAAAAAAAAATCTCTCAAAGAGATTTTTTCCTTCTATTTAGGACTGTATCTCTGGCAGTCTGGAGATCATTAGCATTTCATGGCCTCTTCAATGTACTGCTCAGTAAATGCTGTAGAGACTGGAAATAGCTCCTGCAGTCACACTTAACACTCCTTGCCTTGCTCTCCTTCCTGCAAGAAGTTCATTTCCTCTTCTGAAAAGCAAAAGTAGAAAGAAACTTTGGGGAGAAAAAAAAAAAAGGAGAAGGGGGTTTGAGCTGCTCTATGAGTGCAAATAAGCTCCTTCTGCCACGAGACCAGAAATTCCCCGAAGTATAAGGTTGGGTTAAAACCCTCTAGGAGATAAAAATAAGGAAGGCTGACAGTTTAAATAGTGATTTTCTGAAATCATGTTCTTCTTTTGACTTTTGTTTCAGTAAAAGTTGGAAAGCTGGAAACCCTTTTCCTTGTCAGGCACTTGTGGGAGTTACAGGACTCCAGCAACTGGAATCCTAAAACCTCCGCTGCCATCCACACTTGAGAGGTGTGAACTCTCAATTTTAATGTGTTTTCCTCATCCCAGCAGTAATTTTTAGCATATTAAAGCAGGGAAAAGGGCACTTAGGAGAAAGGAATGAAGTGAGAAGCATCTTGGACTTAATTTGGGATAAATATAGCGGATCTTTGAGGGCAGCTGGTCTCTTTTACACTCTGAGAGGAGCTGATGGCTCTTGGGTCACTGCCAGCAAAGATATCCCTGTAGGAATTCTGGTGGAAGGAGCAAGTGGGTCCAGACAGGGAGTTTGGGCTCGATTTACAGGCTGAGCTTTGAGTGAGACCAGAGTTGGCAGGAGGTTGGTCACGTCCACCTTTGCTGCTTCTGCTGTCGTGACCAGAATGCTCTTTTGAAGTCCTTTACTTGGCCAAATGTCACGGTGCTAAAGCATCTTTTAACCGTTTTCACACCATTTGGAGGCTTCAGTGCTGAGGCTGACCTTAAAGCAGTGGGCAAGGCTTGAATGAGCTTGGTTTGATTGGCTTTTCCATTAATGAGTGCAAATGCCCTCGGATCGCCTCAGAGAGCTGCAGGTGCTGTCTGTGTTGTCCCTTTGCTGGGGAGATTCTTCAAATTATGACTTTTTAATTTCCAGTTGTCATTTTTAAGTTGCCAAAGACTCTTGTCTTCCATAAGGAGCTTCTCTCTGTTAAATGCTGCTCTGAACATCTCCAGCAAAAGATTATTTGCCTCTTTCAAAATATTCCTGGGTTTACTCTTCTCGTGCAGGGCAGTTCCCCTGAGAGGGAGATAAATGCTGAAAGACCAAGGAGTAGTTTAGGGGCTGGGTCAGCAATAGTTGAGTGAAAAAAATCCTTAAACAAAGAACCAAAATTTTGGAAGACTTTATTTAAAACGTGCCCAGGATTGTGACTTTTATTTTTCATCCAGTGGGTGAGTGATTCCAGCTTTTTATGTGCCTCAGAGCAGTGAATGCCTCAGTCCAAGCTTGTGCAGTGCCCTGGGGGACTGTGCATTCCATCAAAGGCTGGGCTTTATCCTGGAGGTCTTTTCCCAACTTAGTGGTTCTATGATCAGTGGAAAAACACCTGGAGAAACACCAAAGGAAGCACTGAAAGCAGCCACACCTGGAAATCACCAGTGATGAGCTTTTATTGATCGCTGCCAAGGTGAACTGGAGTGATGCCGCAGCCTAAGCTCAGATTGAAAAGTTGGAGAGACAAATTCTGCCCCAGATCTGCTCCTATTGAATCTGGGAACCTGTGACAGCAGTCTGTGGCCTCAGTGATGATCAGCAAGCACAGCAGAACTTTTATGTGTTCGATCAGACCACGGCACCCAGGACAATGATGTTTCCACCAGCCTAACAAAAGCCCTTCTCTATTCTTTATTTCCCCAGAGCAAGCTCTCCCTTAAAATCCTCCCAGTGTGTCTACATTTTTGCTTATGATTAATTGCCTCAAATTCTAATGTAAAAAAATCGATGTGGAGAATTTAAATTAGCTTTCCATGTTCATGGCACTAGAAGAAAACATCCTTTTGATTAATTTCTCCTCTTCATCAAATCCGAGGACACTCCAAAACCACTCTCTCTCCCAAAAGCTCATCTCCCAGCCAGGCTGCCTTTCCCTGGGCTCACAGACACCACCAAGAAAAGCAAACCTGTTTTAAGTGAGCTAAACCCTGCTCAAAAGGGACCTAAATTCTGCTGGAAAACTTCGAGGGATCCACAAATAGGTGGGGGAAAAAAAGAAATAAGTTGAAAGATAACTTGCTGAGGGACTGGTGCGTGTTTGGGGGTGGCTCTGGCCACGGGGCGCAGAAACACCGTGCGTCCTTTACTGCCAGCTCCAAAAAGCTTAACTCCTTAGCATTATTTTTTAAAAAACCCCAACCAAACAAAAAGATTTCTCTCCTGAGCACCTGCTTTGAAGAGCGCTCCCCAGCCCGCTAATCCGTTTATTCTGAAATAACAATTAAATAAAATAAAACCAAACCAAAACAAAGCCGAGGCGGCGCCCGCGGGCCCCCCCTCGCAGTTACCATGGCAAAGGCGTTATTTGTCCGTCCTGCCTTCCCCGGGCTCCTGAAAATACCCGCTGACATATTTAGTGAGGCGGGAGCGGGATGGGGATGTTTGGTTTGGGAAACGCTGCCGGCGTCGCCCGGCAACGCGCTGGGCCCCGGGAGGGGACCGGGAGGGGACCGCGTCACCCCTGGCAACCGCTGCTGCTCCCCAAACATCGCGGCCCCACGGCCTCCCCCCACATCCTCCCCGCCATCCGCGGCCCCCTCGCCCGCCCCGGCCTCTTCCTCGCTCGCCGGAGGGATTTGGGAGCTTCGGCTGCTCCGCGCGGCCCCGAAACCCCCTCAGAGGGGTGTCAGAATTAGCAGCGAAGATGTTCCCCCCCCCCCATTTATGGGGTTTTAATCTTCCTCACTCGTCCTGCTCCGTCAGGAGCCTCTGGACTGGCCCGGCCCGCGGTGGGGATGGTGGAACGAGGTGGGTTTTGGGTGTCGTTGGAGCCTCTGTCCAGCCAGAGCAGAGACAGAAAGGTCACTGGGGTGAGCTGCCCGTCACGGAGCCACCCACGCGTTCTCCAGGCCAGAAACGCTGCCCCACAGGAATTTATTGCCTGGATAAACGATCTCACTCGGTTAATTCCAGTTCTGCAGGAGTCAGTTATCTTTCTTTGGGACAGTGGGAGCTGTTGGAGCAGTGCAGAGCTGTTGGAAGCCTTTATCTCCTCCCATTCATGTAGGATACAGTTTGTCTTACTGCTGTCCTCACCAAAAATCCGCCAGTGCCGTTCTCCGAGCGCAGGATATTCAAATCCATATTCCCAAACTGCATTTCTAGGACAGCAGCCTTCTGTTTGCCTCTCCAGGGAGAATTGCCTGTCTCTAGATAGTTTCTACCTTCTATTTGGGGTCTTGTTTAGTCCTGGAGTCTGTGCCCGTCCCCAGCAGCTTTATGAACCTTAAATTCCCACGGAAAAACCCCAGCTCCTTCTCCCTCCTCACTGGAGCAGTGCAGTGGTGGGGAAGCAGTTGCTGATGTCCCTTTACTTGCTGGAATGTGCACTGGACACAGCGATGGAACGGTTGAAGAACTGCTGCGAGTTTAATTTTGGGCCCCCCTGTGTGACTGAGGAGTGACTGGAGATCCCAGAATCACGGAATGGTGTGGGCTGGAAAGGTCCCTAAAGCCCATCCAGTGCCACCCCCGCCATGGGCAGGGACACCTTCCACCATCCCAGAGTGCCCCAAGCCCTGTGCTTGGACACTTCCAGGGATCCAGGAGTAGCCACAGTTTCTCTGGGAATTCCATCCCAGCCTGTCACCACCCTCACAGGGAAGAATTCCTTCCCAATATCCCATCTAACCCTGCCCTCTGGCAGTTTGAAGCCATTCCCCCCTGTCCTGTCCCTCCAGGCCCCTGTGCAAAGTCCTTCTCCAGGTCTCTTCTCCCTGACTCCATTTTCTGTGGAGTGCAGGAGCAGAGCTCAGACTTTTGTGGTGGTTCCTCCCCAGTAACACCAGTTCCTGGTCAGGGCAATGCTCCCTGTGCTGTGCTGAGCTGGGACAACCTGGAACCTCCTCCTCCTCTTCCTTCTCTTCTTCCTCCTCCTCCTCTTCCTTTTCTTCTTCCTCCTTCTCCTCTTCCTCTTCTGCCTCCCGAAGTACAAACCCCCAGTTCATCCCGTGGTTCATCCCATGGTGGGATCTTCCAGAGGTTCGGAGCCCTGACTCCACCGATGCTGTAAAATCTGAGACAAAGTCACCTCCTCTCCCAGCAGCCCCAGTTTGTGTTTGTTGCTTCTTCTGCTTCGCTTTGTGAGGCACCACAAGGCTCGTGAGTGCTGCTGTGGAAATAAATAGCAACGCCCTGGGCTGTGCTGGCAGCGGTTCCTGCTGTGCTGGCTGCAAACAGCTGCTGCTGCCACCCCACATCTCCATGGAATTCTGCAGCCAATCTCCATGGAATTCTGCAGCCCATCTCCATGGAATTCTGCAGCCAGTCTCCATGGAATACTGCAGCCCATCTCCATGGAATACTGCAGCCCATCTCCATGGAATTCTGTAGCCCATCTCCATGGAATTCTGCAGCAAATCTCCATGGAATTCTGCAGCCCGTCTCCATGGAATTCTGCAGCCAGTCTCCATGGAATTCTGCAGCCCATCTCCATGGAATTCTGCAGCCAGTCTCCATGGAATACTGCAGCCCATCTCCATGGAATACTGCAGCCCATCTCCATGGAATTCTGCACCCAGTCTCCATGGAATTCTGCAGCCAGTCTCCATGGAATACTGCAGCCCATCTCCATGGAATTCTGCACCCAATCTCCATGGAATTCTGCAGCAAATCTCCTGCTTCACACTGAAATCCTCAAAAGGCTGTTTGGTTGTAAAGCCACTGAAGGGTTGTCTAGTCTAAGCAAGTAGAAAACGAGGGGTGGTGACCTACAGGTGTGAATTAAGCTGATCTCTTGGAATAAATTTCAAATAAGTGACATATTCCAGAGTTCTCTGACGTCGGACAAGCTCTGAAAGCCATGGGACAAGCTATAAAAAGCAGCACCAAGGTTTGCAGTTCCCCGTTCCAAAATGAGCCCAATTCAGCCAGAGGAGAATTAGCTGTACCCAGGTACCTGGGATTGTCCTGGGAGCGGGCACCAGCTGAGCCACAGACTGCAGGGGACAAGGAACCAGAGACTCTGGTTTGGCTGATGATGGAAACTTTTAGATGTGTCCTGGGAAGGAGCCTTTGAAATGCTTGTGCCAGATTTTTCCTAGAGACACTTTTCTTACAAGGGCCTGGAGGGACAGGACAAGGGGAATGGCTTCCCACTGCCAGAGGGCAGGGTTAGATGGGATAGTGGGATGGAATTGTTCCCTGGGAGGGTGAGGAGGCCCTGGAATGGAATTCTCAGAGCAGCTGTGGCTGCCCCTGGATCCCTGGCAGTGCCCAAGGCCAGGTTGGACGGGGCTTGGAGCAGCCTGGGACAGTGGAAGGTGTCCCTGCCCACGGCAGGGGGGGCACTGGATGGGCTTTAAGGGCCCTTCCAACCCAAACCATTCTGGGCTATTTCCCACATTGAATCACAGCCCTGGGAAACCCTTACAGTGCACATATTAAAAATACAGGGAAACAATAAATTCCAGCCCAGAATTTGTGCTTGTTTTCCCCAGGCAGCACCAGTGTGTGTGTTACAGCCTGGACATGGAGAGCACTGGAGTGTGACTTTAAATTCCTCCTTCCAGACGTGACAGCTTCCTCACTGCTCAGCGATACCCAGACGTTGTTTCTTGGCTGACATTTGCCATCTTTGTAGCAAAACTTTTCTGAAGTTGAGGTTGAGGTAGTTCATAGGAAAGAAATAAGGAGTTCCACTTGCTAAGAGGGTTGTGAAAATGTGGAATCTCTTGGACTTTTCTTAGCAATAAACAGCTGTGAGTGGTGCGGGTGAGTCTGTGAGAACCCCAGGGAACGGCTGGAGCTGGGTCAGGGCTTGGCATGGAGCTCAGGGAAAGGTTCTTCCCCCCGAGGGTGCTGGGGCACTGCCCAGGCTCCCCAGGGAATGGTCCCGGCCCCAAGGCTGCCAGAGCTCCAGGAGCGTTTGGACAGCGCTGCCAGGGATGCCCAGGGTGGGATTGTTGGGGTGTCTGTGCAGGGCCAGGGGCTGGACTGGATGATCCTTGTGGGTCCCTTCCAGCTCAGGATATTCTGTATTCCATGATTCTCTGCTGGGTCCTGAGGGTGAAGAGCAGCAGAGCAGGAACAGAGACACTTTCAGACCTGAAGGAATCCAATCCTGGCTTTTGGTGTTTGGAGAGTGTTCAGGTCATTAACCCAAAAGGCAAGAGGACAGGATTTTGTATGGGAAGGATGTTCCCAGCAATACTTTGCCCCTGTTCACGTCTGAGATTCCTGCACGTGGGATTTGGATTTTGCCAGCAACTTCTAAACTGTTGTGGCTTCTGCTCTTCAATCTCATCTGGCTCTTAAGGAAACTCCCAATTACAGGGCCAGCACAGATCCATTCCTGGCTCTTCTCTGTCCTCAAAGTTACTTTTAAAGAAACAGCAGAGATTAGTGAACGGCTGTTACACAACAGTTACATGTGTATATAGATATTACTTGACTTAATTCTGTGAAATCTAATTAAAGACTGAGTGTATATTTGTATTTCAGTATATTATTAACTTGCTAATAAAAGCCATTTCCAATTTTGTATTTTTCCATGAGGACCAAGTTTCTGAAAAAAAAAAAAAAACCCCAACCCCAGCTATAGTGCCTGCTGCCCTTGAAAAGTGTGTTTTGGGTTTATCTGTGTTTCCAGGTAACTGGAGCTCGTAGACAACCGGTGTTTGCTTCTGTTTTAAATTAATTTAACCTAATCAGTGGCAGGGTCTGGTGCCTTCTCTTGTTTATAACATTTTGAAGCAGCATGAGTAGTCTCTCCAGAAAGCTTCTTTTCAAGTTCCTTGGCACGTTTGCTTCCCACTTCCACCCCCTCCACTTACAGCACTCGTGGAAAGGGTGAAGGTTACCACACGTGGCTCAAGACACTGGGGGTGAGCTGGTTCGGGTGCCAGCTCCCACCAGCCTGGAGTTCAGCTGTGAGGGGACAAGGACATGTCCTCTCTGTCAGAGGTGGCCCAAACCTCTCCCCAGGGGAGAGGAGGGCTGGCTGTGAGAGGTGGATGGTGCTCCATCCTTGGCATGGGACAGTACCTGGGGGCTGGTGCTGCCGTGGGGGTGCCGGGCACTGTCCCACCCTGTCCCAGGCTCTGTGGGGTGGCTCAGTGTCACCTCGACGTGGGATGGGGATTTCTGGTGCAGAGGTCAAGGTTTTGATGAGCCAAGGCTGTGTCTGGTCTTAACCTGCTCCTGTATCCTTCTAGAAGCTGAAGGGGGCTGGCAAGGAAACTGGAGAGGAACTCTTCATCAGAGCCTGAAGTGACAGGACCCAGGGAATGGCTTCCCACTGCCAGAGGGCAGGGATGGATGGGATATTGGGAAGGAATTGTTCCCTGGGAGGGTGGGGAGGCCCTGGCACAGGGTGCCCAGAGCAGCTGTGGCTGCCCCTGGATCCCTGGCAGTGCCCAAGGCCAGGCTGGACGGGGCTTGGAGCAGCCTGGGACAGTGGGAGGAGTCCCTGTCCATGGCAGGGGTGGGATTGGGATGGGCTTTAAGGTCCCTTCCAATCCAAACCATTCCATGATTCTGTGAGATTTCCTGGCTCTCTCTAAAAGCCAGAGTAGCAGCTCATCTTCCAGGGCTTTCAGAGCAGTTCAAATCCCAGGAATTGCTGTCCCCAGTCGCTCCCCAGAGCCAAGGGAATATCAGGATTGGCAGCTGTACAACACCACGGACAGGGATTGAGTTCAGGTGCCGAACACCCAGACTCACAAAGGCTTTGAGCTGCACCCACTGCTCACAGCCGAGGTGGGAGCTTTGTTCTCTCAGCATCCCCGTGTGGTCTGAGGAAAGATCACTTCTAAACGGGAATGCTGGGCAGAGCAGGCTCTCCTTGGCTCAGCCATCAGAAACAAAGTGTTTCTTTTGACTTCCCAGCTGGGTGAGCTGGAATCATGTTTTTCCAAAGAGGATGCACAGATGGGGGCACCTCAAGGTCTTGGCTGGGAGCCGTGTCCTGCTCCTGTGCTCCTCCACCTTGGGAGCTTTTTGGGCAATGGGAAAAATTAAATTGGTATTTTCCTGATTGGAATTTCGGGGGGAACGCCTGTTATTCCTTGGTGTAGGGAAAGATGAAAGAGGAAAGCCTTATAAATATGATTGCCTGGCAAAAGATGCTGAGAATATGGAAACTATAAGTGACATTGAAATGAAAGCAGACTTTGAGATACCAGGCCTTAGTCACTGAACAACTGGAAAACAATGGTATGGCCGACTGAAGGTAATCCCCTTTGATTGAACAATACCTTCTGCTAGCACAAGGGTCCAAGGGTTAAAGCAGACCCTGCTAGCTTGGCAGAAGGGGTGCAAAGAGTAGTTTTTGGGGTTTAAAATATAACGCAGTATGGTAATGCAATGTTTCTTAGAGGCTGGATGTAAATGCTATAGGATTTGTATCTTGTACTGGATTGGTTGATGAAAATTAGAATATTCAACACAGAAGACAATTTATTGTATTGTAAACGAGAAGCTGGCTCTCTCTTAGCTCTCTTAGCTCTTAGCTCTCCTAGCTCTCTTACCTCTCTCTCTTTACACTCTCTTACATACTCTCTTGCACTTCTTCTTTATTTACTCTCTCTCTTACCTCACGCTTTTCTGGCCTGCTTCTAGCAGTGGCTGGCTGCTTTAAGCAGGCCCCCTATACCCAAGCCCTGAGCAATAAACCTCATGCTCTAAGACCTGACTTCAGAGATCTCTCGTCTCCATCTCGTCTCCATCCGTCCAACCGAGGAGAAACATCCCACAGACCGGTGCCCAGCGACAGATTGGAGCCAACTCCACTTGGAGATCTCATGCTTTGGAGACTCGAGCAGCAGGGATGAAGGATGTGTGTGAGGCAGGAGCCAGGCTGGGTTTAACACAAATATTTGCCTCAAAGGAGGGAGAAGTCGCTCGATCCATTTCCATTCGCATCAAATAAACCAGTTCCTTCTTCCAAAGAATGAAACATTTCCTTTCTGTGCCCTGCTTCAAACACAACTAATGCCTTTTCAGGGCAAGTTATTACATCGAGACTGGGCCAGAAATGTTGAATGAAGTGGAAAATATTTAAGAAAGTTTTCTTTAGTAAAATAACTGTGGCCTAGAGTGTGGTGGATGAAGTAGATGGATAGTTGCATCTGCTAGAAAATAATCAAAATCAGCCATTCCTTGCATTACTTTTATTATTTTCAGTCTGGTTTGAGAGTGTTGAGAATTCTCAGTAGTGAAACCATTAAATGTAAATTCCCTGGTTCCTTTTTCTGCAGTCAGGGGAGAAAATACCATTTAGAGCCCATCTAGAACATGATGGTCAAACAGTATTTTTATTTCTCCTGCATTCCGTTATTGCTCTTCTGGTTTTCCCATTTATCTAAGCTCCAAGCCAACTAAACCTGAATAAAAGTTCCAATAACCAAACAACTATTTTTAAACGTAAGCCTTCCCTTCCAAGTATGCAAAAAAATGCAGAAAATCAACCAAAAAACAAGGAAAAACCTGGATTTCAATTTTGATCCTTGCAGGTCACTGTTGTGAATGAGAAATAGTTTAATTTTTTTTTTGTGAAACTGCAGCCTTCCCATTATTTTCAGTAAAATAACAGATATCAGGAGATTTCTGTTAAAAATTCATAGCTGCATCATGGACTTGCAAATGGAAATGGGATTGGATGAGATTCCCTGGGTAATTCACCCCCTGGTCAGCCTGAGATCCATTCGACAGAAGGAAAACGTGGAGCACAAACTGTGCCAGCTGAGGCTGTTGGCTGCACTAAACCTCATTAATTCCTGATGATATTAAAGATGAACAAAGGTTATCTGCTGTATTAATTTAAGGTGAATTTTCCTGGATAAAATGCCATTGGCAATCCCATCCAGCTCCAGGTTTCCTGCAATTCTGGTGCATGCAACTCTTTTAGCTCTACCGTGGAATTTTTAAGCTTGGAAAAGAGCTCTAAAATCAAGTCCAATAAATACAAGTTTTGCTGTCACTGAGCTTGTCTCTCTCCCATGTCTGTAGAGATTTTAGCTGTGGATTTATTTTCAATTCTCACAATGGGAAGTGTCTGAACCTGCGCAGGTGATGATTAAAAATTCAGGATGCTTGGGTTTACCTGGAGAGCCAAGGCTGTTGGCATTTGAAGGACACCAGAAATAAAAAGCTCAGCATCATTAGAGCAGCTTCACCTGGAAAAATAAACTTTCCCCACCTTTAGGTCTTACTTTGAAATAAAAGCCATGAAGTTTAGTGGTGGACTTGGCAGTGGTGATGGTTGGACTTGATGATCTTAAAGGTCTTTTCCAACTGAAATGATTCTATAAATACATCCTTCAGGCATCAAAAATCTGATTTAACATTTCCTGTACTTCAAGGCAGTCATTTTTCTGTCGGATTTTTATGCTCCACATTAAAATCCCCTTGGAGAAGAAGTTGTTAAGCACATTTATGAATGGCAAGGACAGGGGCAGTGGATTTCTTACCCATGGAGGTAATAACACCCACAGAGGTTTACTGGGAAGCTTAAATATAAGTAGCTGTAAAAAACTTTGTCCCAGAAGTCAAACAGTTCACTGTTCTTAAAACTAACAAAAAACTCACTGAGGTTATTTTCCTTTCCCTCATTTGTATCTCAGTATTATATTCTATTTCAAAAGTCCTTCCAGATATAAAAGGAGGTAATAAAGGAATTTGAAAAGTTTAAATAAGATCAAAGGATGACCAACCAAGTAAGCTTTGAAAAGCAAATTAAATAAAGTAGTTCATGATCTGCTTTGTCTTCAAATGAGCGAGTGATTCACTGGAACAGCAACAATTTTAATGTTTTGAAAGTAGCACTAATAGAAATGTATGATTCTGTAGAGAGGAAATTCCTCCCTGTGAAGGTGGGGAGGCCCTGGCACAGAATTCCCAGAGCAGCTGTGGCTGCCCCTGGATCCCTGGCAGTGCCCAAGGCCAGGCTGGACGGGGCTTGGAGCAGCCTGGGACAGTGGAAGGTGTCCCTGCCCATGGCAGGGGGTGGAATGAGATGAGCTTTAAGGGCCTTTCCCATCCAAAACATTCCACGATTCCATGATTATCTGGGCTGTCTGCTGCTGCTGTAGGTTTTACATTTTCACCTTCAAGAAATACAGATATGTAAATACAAGACCTAAATACCCCATGAGAACCAAGGCCATGCCAGTCCCACCTCTGATTTATGTGACCTGCTCTTAAAAAATAAAAATAAGGTGTAGAGGGATTTATATCCATGTCCAGTGGTGACTATTTCTTCTAGAATAAAAACAAAAAGTAGTGTGGCCACAGTTACAGCAGAAGCGACCCTGGGTCTGAGGAAGGCAGGGACTTAAATCCTCTTTAATTTGGAATTCGGAGCTGCCTGGGATGGATGCTGTTGGTGCCACAGGTGCTGCAGAGCACCGAACCCAGATAAACCAAACATTTCCCTGAGCTCTGCACTGGCTCTGATCACCAGAACTCCTTCCACGTTTGAGGGCTCCGCGTTCAGCTCCAAAACGTTTGTGTTTGAGGGCTCTGGAGCTGATTTATGTTAAAACGTTCTGTGGAAAAATCCATCTCCTGGATGGCAGAGCCCGTGGGCTGCAGCACAGAGCGAGCACCCAGGGCCAGCTCTGGCATCAGCCCCCTCCTTCCCCAAAAACTCTTTTGGGATGCAGGGGATGCTGCTCCATCCCTTGAAGGAGTCGCCCTGTGATCTCCCCCTGCTGCCTCCTCCTTTCCCCCCACTACCCCTGCAAATTCGAACGTAGAGAATATTTTGAAATGCTCCTCTTATCTCTGTTTTCCCAGCGTTTTGGAGCTGCTTTAGGCAGGAGAGATTAACAAAGGCCAGGCCATTTACATGGAGGCAACGGTGCCTTGTGAATGAAACGGTGGCAAGCGGAGTTTTTATCAGCCCTCAAGGCTTGTGCTGTTACTCCTTGTCTCTCTGAAAGGCATTCAGGCTCTGACAGCCCTCAGAGACCAGTGCTTGAAAAATACCTTGCCTAGGGGAGTATTTGTGGCTTTTTTAGGAGTGGGAAAATTGAAGCACGGGGAAAGGGAAGCATCCTGTTCAAGGTCATGGAGCGAGCTGGTGGCAGGACCAGAAATAGCACCCAGAAGTTATTAGGTTTGGTTTTTTTTTTTCCTGAATTTCCTTTCCTGTCCCTGCTGTTTGCTTGGATACCGAGATAGCTGTGTGTAAACAGAAGGTTTCCAGCGGCAGCAGCCTCATTATCTGCCTGATTCATTCAGTGATGATGCAACCTGGAATCCAGATGTCTGTGATGCCTTCCAGGGCTCTGGTGGCCCCGTGTGACATCACCAGCCACGTTGAGCAACCGGGGCTTTAAACTTGTCTCTCCCTGAAATGCCGATGTGCTGAATAAATCCACTGTAAGGAGACCTTGTAGCAGCTTTTTAGTGTCCAAAAGGTGCCTGGGAAAGAGCTGGAGAGGGACTTTGTACAAGGCCGTGCAGTGACAGGACAAGGGGGAATGGCTTTAAGGTGAAGGAGGGCAGATTTAGATTAGAAATTAGAAATTAGAAAGGAATTCTTGGTTGTGAGGGTGGGGAGGCCCTGGCACAGGGTGCCCAGAGCAGCTGTGGCTGCCCCTGGATCCCTGGCAGTGTCCAAGGCCAGGCTGGACGGGGCTTGGAGCAGCCTGGGACAGTGGAAGGTGTCCCTGCCCATGGCAGGGGTGGCACTGGATGAGCTTTAAGGTCCCTTCTAACCCAAACCATTCTGGGATTCTCACCACGATTTTATTCCTTTTGCATGTTCAGGTCCATCTGCTCATTTCTCCACAATAATTGACTTTTTTTGCTCTTCTTCACCTGGTAAGGAGCCCTGGAACTGAGAAAATCAACCGTGGATGCTGCTCATCCTCTCTGTGACCCACCAGCAGCTTTGTTGTTTATTAATTAACTTCTCAGTTTGCAAACTCCCCAGTACCAGGGGCTGCCAGGCTGTCAGAGGCCACGAGACACCTTTTAATGGCTTCTGTCAGTCCCTTCTGTGAGAGAGCTACAGGTGGGATAAACCTGTCTGTCTTAGGCCAGATCTAAGAGGAAGAAGCAAACCTTAGATCTTTGGGAAGCAGGAGGGCTCGCTTTTGAGCCAGCGAGTTTCTGCTAAGGAGATGATCGAGAACACTGTAAAACTTCCTCCCCTGTGGGAGGTGAAAAGTGGGCTGGGAGGAGAGCAGGGAGTCCTTCCATGGGCGTTTGCTTCAGGGATGTGGCAGAGCTGCCAAAGAGCTGCACGAGGCTGAGGGAGCTCCAGGGGTGTTCCTTACCCTGGAACTGCTGAGGAGTTTGAGACAGGAACTGCCCCTGGATCCCTGGCAGTGCCCAAGGCCAGGTTGGATGAGGCTTGGAGCAGCCTGGGACAGTGGAAGGTGCCCATGGCAGGGGGTGGAATGGGGTGAGCTTTAAGGGCCTTTCCAACCCAAACCATTCCAGGATTCGTGAGTTGGAGCTGATCCAAATCCAACCACGAGTTCCCGTGACTGCACCCATCAGCTCTGGTGGCCTTTGGGGCAGAGCAGGGGCTGCCACAGCTGGAAGAAAGAAAAACCTCCTGGCCGTTTTTCTCCCTCTCCTGCTTTTCAGGAGCCACTCGTCCTCCTCCCACCTTCCCCCAGTTCCACGTCACCCGAGGCGCTCCTTGAGGGCTCTCCCACAGACAAAGATCGTTCTGACCTCCAACCCCACAGGTCTAAGAGATGTTGTTTATTAATGATCCATAACGATCCTTCCTGCTCTCATCTGCAGCAGAGACACCCCTGAAAGCCCCAAAAAGTCTTTCTGTGGCCCTGACCTAACCTGGGATAGTAGGAGGCGTCCCTGCTCATGGCAGGGGGTGCGATGGGATGAGGTTTAAGGTCTCTTCCAACCCAAACCATTCTGGGATTTTGTGAAGAGGAACGAGCAAGACTTTGGGTGCCACATTTCCTCTCCTCCTTGGAAGCCGATGCTTTCTCCACCCTCTGGAGCCTTGGCCCAGGTGCCAGCTCGCTTGGCAGCCGTGCTCCCAGGGCATCAGCAGAGCTCTGCAGCACCTTGTGCTGGTTTCTGGGAGCGCAGGAATTCTGTGTGTGCTGTCAGCTCTCCATCAGCACAAATTAACGATAGCAGATGGCGCACACGGATCTGAATCCAATTCTCAGGAAGCGCAGGATGGCTTTAATGAGAAGTGAATGATTCTTTCTCCAGGATGTTGCACTGATAAATAAAATAATAACAAGTCCTGTATGTGTGGCTTGGCAGTCCAGGACTTCTCTGTCTGTCTACCTTGTCAGGAAGTGCCATCTGCAGATTTCCTCGGAGCCTTTGAGTCTGGCGTGGCTGTCATCACTGCCAGAGCCTGCCTTGTGGAACAAACCTGAAAATCACACTGGGCATTTACTTTGGCAGCAGACAATTCACCTTCTGCCCTGCCCACGTCTCTCTGCTCTCTTCTAGTCACCGAGGGAAAGCAGAAGACAAAATGTCTCAGCAAAGATGAGTCGTTGGTGATTCGAATCGTAGAATCATGGAATATTCTGGCTTGGAAGGGACCCACAAGGATCATCAAAGTCCAACTCCTCCATCGTTTCTAAGTGTTCTTTTCTGGTTATAACTACACTTAAAAGGAGACCTTTTGTAGCCCTAAAATGCCAAGAGCTGACCCAAGAACCATTAATAGAAGGTTAAAATATCTTTGTCATCTCGCCCACCTTTCTTCTGTAACCTCACCACGTGACATTTTACACACAGCAAACCCTGGAAAGCTGCAAACCATGGCCTTGGGCACAAAGGACAGGCAATAAAAACTTCTGGAAAAGTTAGGGAAGTAGATGTGCCAAAAGTGCCCCCCTCTCCTGCCCAAGCATCTCCACCTGAGCATCCCAAACCCAGCAGCACTGGCCGAGTGTTTAATTGCAAATAATTGGGGGCTGGAGCAGGCACAGTTTCCCTCCTTTACTGGGAGAATTATTATTTCCCTGATCCCACGGCGCTGTTGCAACTGGAATCTTCTCACGGGGAGGTTTTGGCTAAAACCCAGGCGGAGGCAGTGATGGGGAGAGGCAGGTGCTGCCTTTATATAGCAGAGCTGCAGGGATGGGGGTGCTGAGGGCAGCTTGAGGGGCCTGGGGGGGACACAGGAATAAATATTGATTTAATTTCCCTCGTTTCTGGCTTGTTGGATTCATCTGGTAGCTGTGACTCTGTGGGTTCTGCATCTACTCTTTCTCCCAGATGTGAGGAAAATGATGAGAGAGAGAAAATTATTTGCAAGCTCTGGGGTTTTGGGAAGGTTGGGACAGTAATTGTGATTTGCTAATGGGAGTATGGGGTATTGGGAAAAAATGCCTTAAAAATCTGTTTTGTGGAGGATCTTAATATTTGGGGGTTTTTGTCAGTAGCTGAAGAAACAAACAGGTAAATTCTGTAACTTCACACCCCCTTTGCATTTCTTTTGGGCACAGATGAGCGGGTCCAGTGTCCCTCAGTTTCTCATTTTTCCTTTTGCCTCTTAACTTGCACAAAGTTGAGGGAAAAGTTTAAATACTGGAGGGAGAAGGGAAATAGAACAAAGAGATCATAATGTTGTTTGGAGGCTCAGCAGCAAGGCCAAGAAAGCAGAAATGACACTGCCCAAAATCTGGATGTTTTTAATCTTTTGATTTTGAAGTGACAGCAGAAACCCTCCTAAAATAGTTTATTAAGCAGGAAGTTTTGCAAGAAACTGAGGAAAAAAGGTTCCCCCACCCCCCAAAAACCCTCAAAATGCCGTTGTGTGCTGTCAGGAAGCCCCATCTGAGCATCCCTCGGTGTCCCCAGGGACGGACTCAGGCTGGGACAGTGCCAGGAGAGAGGGCTGGGACACAGGGATTTGAGGATGCCAAGGGCACCACCAGCTCTGTAGGGTTGTGTGGCAGTGGAGGGCGATGCTGTGGCTGTTTGGGGACCTTGGTGGGATTTTGGGGCCAGGACAGGGATGGGAGGGTGGAGATGCTGCTTTGGGGGTTCTAAAATGCTGGCGAATCGCTGTTCTTCTGCTCTTCAGCCTTGATTGTTTGTGGTGATAGACCCAAGCTGGCCACCCCACTTTCCCAGTGAGATCTTAGCTGAACTCCAGGCACGGGCTTAGGTTTGATGAAAAGCTTTTTTGCAGCAGTTAAACGTGATAAGGCAGAGGGGGAGAAAGCATTATTTTTAAAATATGCCCTTACTCTCCCCGATCATGTGTGATGCTCACTGTGATACAATAATTTTCCAACGCCACTTCTCGGTTAAATATAGAAGTGCATTTTCTGTTCCTTCCCTCTCCTCTCCGTGAAACAATTGTGCAACTTTCTCTTTCCTTAGTATAATTCTGCATTAAAATTAGCTGCAGGACTAAAACGAGTCCTGTGTGTAGGATGGGGGCTGCCTCCCTTCCCAGCGCTTCCCTCTGGATCTTCCACGGGGGATTTTGCCCCCGGTTCAAGGGGCTGGGGGTGTGTGGCTGTGCTGTGCTGCCCTGCCTGATGTCCCTGTGCTGTCCCCAGCAGTGAGCATGCAGAGTCCCGAGGGTGGATCAGACTCAGCAGCTTCCGTGGCGCTTCACACGTCGGCTTCAGCCCAGGCGCCAGTGGTGCAGCCAGTGCCAGCCTCTCAGCAGGTAACGTATGCACAGCTGGGGATGCTGTTTCCATGGAGAAGATCCCTGTTTTCCCTGGCAGATGTATTTTAATCCCGGGTTTTGATAGTGGGGAGAGGATTTTTAATCAGCTCGTTGAGGTAGTGGGGACAACCTGTTGCTGGACTTGGTGTTGATAAAGGCCCTGTGGGTTTGAGCCTTCCCAATCCACGTGCGAGCTTCAAAGTGTGGGGTTTGGGGTTTAATTTAGGTCCCCAAAGGAGTCACTTCATGCCGGCTGGGCGTGTGCTTCAGATTGATTTCCTGTTGTTGTTTGGTGTGTCAATAAAAGCAGGGGAAGATGGAACAGCCCTGAAAGGTACCGAGGTCACAGGAACAGGTGAGGGCAGAGCTGGTGCAGGAGAGGGTGGAGGAGCCACGTGCTGCATCCACAGAGGAGTGGCCAGCAGGGCAGGGAGGGGATTCCTCCCCTCTGCTCTGCCCTCCTGACCTCCCCCTGCACTGCTGGGGCCAGGTTTGGGTCCTCAGCACAAGAAGGGCGTGGACATGTTGGAGAGAGCCCAGAGGAGGCCATGGAGCTGCTCCCAGGGCTGGAGCCCCTCTGCTCTGGAGCCAGGCTGGGAGAGCTGGGGGTGCTCAGCTGGAGAGGAGAAGGCTCCAGGGAGAGCTCAGAGCCCCTTGAAGGGCCTGAAGGGGCTCCAGGAGAGCTGGAGAGGGACTGGGGACAAGGGATGGAGGGACAGGACACAGGGAATGGCTTCCCACTGCCAGAGGGCAGGGATGGATGGGATATTGGGAAGGAATTGTTCCCTGGGAGGGTGGGGAGGCCCTGGAATGGATTTCCCAGAGCAGCTGTGGCTGCCCCTGGATCCCTGGCAGTGCCCAAGGCCAGGCTGGACGGGGCTTGGAGCAGCCTGGGACAGTGGAAGGTGTCCCTGCCCATGGCCGGAGGTGGCACTGGATGGGCTTTAAAGTCCCTTCCAACCCAACCCATTCCATGATTCCATGGTCTCTTCCTTTGGCAGGCAGATCCCAACATTTTAATTTGAAGGAGGGGATTTGTGATTAATATCCATGAATGTGCTGCATTTGGGAAGCCCAATAGGAGACAAGTGATGGCTTCAAGTGATGAACGGGAACCACCCAGTGCAAAACGGGAAGGGTTAAGTGAAACTGGTTCCTTTTTGTTCCTTTTTATGTCTTTTGGGGAACTTTCAAAAGAAATTTCTGTCGCAGGAAGCTGGAGGGATGAGAGGATGGGTGGGTGTAACTCAGCTACATCCTTCTCCAACTCCCCAGCGAGCAGCAGCAGCTGCCATTGGATGCTGATGAAAAGGAACAATTAAAGATTGTGAGTTGGGAGGAATATTCCACTCTCCAGGAGCCATGGACATTCCCCTCGGGTGATCCGGAGCGCTGCTGTCGCCTCGCAGCCTTCCCGTCCATGGAGAGCATTCCTTGCTGGTGCTGCAGTGGTGGGGACAGCACTGAGCAGCAGTGCCAGGTGTCCCAGGGATCTGTAGTGTGGATTTGGCTGCGAACAAAGGTTGGAAAACCTTTGGATTATGAAATCACCCATCCAGCCTTTGCCTGTGCTGTCGTCGGGACACAGAGCATCAAGAGGAGCTCCATGGTTTAAGGAAAATCTGGGGCATAGTGGAAGACTGCTGAAGAGGAGGAGCATCCAGAGCCTTCCCTTCTCACCAGCAGGACAAAGAAAATGCTGGGAATGAGCTGCTGGCAGCAGGAATGGTGTGAGGCTGAAGCCCGCGGGGTTGTTGAGCACTGGTGCCCCTTTCAGTGCGGGCAGAGGCTGTTTGAGCAGGATGGCCTCACCTTACAGGTTGGGGATGATTCCTTGTTTTGGTTGGAAGGTAACAGGAGAGCACCTGGACAGGCAGTGAGGAGCTGAGCTGGGCAGCCGTGCCAGGGATGTGTCATTTGGCAAAAGCAATGCCAGAGAATGGGAAAAAAGTAGGAGAAAGGAAAGAGTCTTCGATGTAGGTGACACTGCCAAGGCCTGACTTCAAAAAGTGCTCGTGATGTCCCCATCCTGCTCTGGTGACAGCCCCTTCCAGAGGGAAAACAGGCCAGGTGATGGCTGACATGAGTGTAGGTGTCCTCCCTGCAGGATCTCCAGGGAATGCAGCCTGGGGACTGGGGCTGGAGCAGCTGCCTGGAAATCTGGGCAGTTGTCGTAAACCTGTAATTGTGCTAGAATTGGACTTGTGGTTGTTACAAAGGACATGTTGGGAGGCTAAAAATTATAAATATCCATGTATAAGGTAGCCAATAATTATCAAGGTTGCTTCTGGGATTGTTTTCCGGCTCTTTGTTCTGTTGGCCCAATCTCCTGGGTGTTTTTAAAGCCTCCAACCACAGAGGATGTGTCTCCTTGGAGAAGGTTTAAAAGGCCATGGAGATGCTTGGCTCTGTTCCCACTGAATCCTTTCTTTCCACCCACCACGTCCCCACGTTTGTTTTGCTGGCTCTGAAGGTGCTGAGCACTCTGAGATGCGTTGACAACCTCAGACTGAACGTGGAGTGTGACACAGAGATGATGGAAGTGACAGAGCCACCACCACCAAACGTCCCTGTGCCCTTGGTGGCACTGCAGGGAGCAGCAGAGCCACCTGAGCTTTGGTGCTGGCGGAAGCTTGGTGGGATTCCTTGTTGCAGGAGGCAGAGTGTGGTTGGGTTTAGCAGCTCTAAGAGAAGGAATTGCAGCTAAACGTGGATGTGTGAGGGGTGATTCTTGTTTAGCTGTGGCTGAACTTGCCAACGAACTGCTGTTTGCTTTCGTGGAGGTTTAAAGATGATTCCTGTCAGAAATTGTGGATGCAGCTTTGCCCAGGTTCGGGGGGCTGAGTTCAGGCTGGTGCACCCCCCTGGGAGGGTGGGGACCACAGGGACACGAATTCCAGGGTGCCACTGCTGCTGCTGCTGCCAGAGGCAAGTTATCCGTGGAATTTTGTTAGAGAACACCTGGCTCACCTGTGTCATGGACTGAAATTGAGTGTCTCTTCCTGTGTCTCCTTCTTGCAGAGGGTTTTGGTCCAAGCCACAGGCTCCGCTCCCAAAGGGGCGCAGATGCAGCAAATCTCCGTTCCCAGAGTCCAGCAGGTTCCACAACAGGTAATGAACCCTCTGGGGAGAGACACCACGCAGGGACCCCTGCATCAACAGGTCCCCACGTCCCACACGGCTTTTGGAACTGTGCCAGGTCTAGAAAAATCTTAATTAAAGATTTATGGGCAGTCAGAGACCTGGGATCACTCTCTCCAGCTCTCTCCTCCTTTCTTAGACTGATGACAAAAAACTCTCAAGATATTTGAAGTTTAGGAAGAACCTTTGCTGTAGCAGTTCTTTCATACCTTTGAAGATTTGATGGATTCATACATCTGAAGATTTGATGGATGCTTTCAACTGCAATTTAAAAGCATTTATTAAATCAAAGTTAAATTAAAAGCAATCTCCTTCAGTAAAGATTTTCTTAGAGGTGAAATGTTTGGAAATTTTTTTAACTACACAAACAAATTTACTGACTGCACGTGGCTCCAGAGAAAAGTTTGGTGCCAGAGAGCCGTGCAAGTGTTTTTATTTATTTGAACTTTGCCTTTTCCAGGGCTTGTTTCCCAAGAAACCAGGGAAATGTGGTGCTGCTCCATGTGGACAGCGAGTCTGACCCTCCTTATTTTTTTCCTTTAGTGATTTTTCATTTGGTTGCTCCGCTTCAGGGGGAAAAAAAAATTGACAGAGGGCAACTCCATCCCTCCCAGGGCAACGAAAAAGGGGGCTGGGGTTCCGCTGGACACTGCCAGGCTCTCCTCTGAAGGAAAGGCTGCAGCATGAGCTCACCACTATTAGTTAGCCCCGAGACACGTGTCCAGAGGAAACCCAGCTCCATTGTTTCCACTGCTCATGGAGCAACCACTTATTTATCTATTTTAACTTGACCTTTGAAAAATAAAACCTCCTTTGGGATTCCTAAGCATGGAGGGGAATGGGCAGGAGAGTGGTTTGTTGGGTTTTTTTTTTTTCCTTTTTCTTTTAAAAAGAAAGCTTAAATGTCAAGGTAAGGTTGGAGCTGTGCAGTTTATCCTGAAGTTCCTGAGCGATCCCTGACTTCTTGCTGCCTGTTGCAGGTGCAGTCTGTGCAGCACGTTTACCCAGCCCAGGTGCAGTATGTGGAAGGAGGAGAAGCTGTTTATACCAACGGAACCATGTAAGAGTCTCTCAGAGATGTTCCCCTCCCACCTCCCAGCCCTTCCCTCCCCCCAGGCTCCTTCCACCCCTGCCCCACGATGGAAGGAGGAAGAGGAGGAGATGTTTCAGGTGTTCTGTGGGGTGTGAGGGTGGTTTCAGCCAGACACCAGCCTTGGGGGTGTTGTCCTTGTGGAGGGACTGTTCTCCAGGGAATCCTGCTCCATGTAAGGCTCCGGTGTTCCCCTGTGCCCAGCACTTTGTGTGGTGACGTGGGTGGCTTTAGGAGTGGAACTTCTAGAGGAAAAAGGAGGTGTTGTAAGATTTTAGAGAATCAAGGAATCCCAGAATGGTTTGGGTTGGAAAGGACCTTAAAGCCCATCTCCTTCCAACTCCCCAACACCTTCCACTATCCTGGGCTGCTCCAAGCCTCGTCCAGCCTGGCCTTGGACACTTCAGGGATGGGGCAGCCACAGCTGTGCCAGGGCCTCTCTACCCTTAGAATTTCCTCTTCCTCCTGTCTGCAGTGCCCCATTTTGTGCCTCCTTTTGGCCTTCCTCGCCCCAGTTCCCTACAAGAGCTCCAGGCTCTGCCCTCGCCATGAGCTTGCGCTGCAGGGTCGATTAATCCGAGCGCGGGGTCCCATTCCAACAGAGCAAACCCCACCAACAACAGAGGGGTTTTTCTGGCACTTGCCCGGCTTTCAGAAACTGTTGAAGGTGAGATTCCCTCTGCCAGCTCCTCTCCATGTCCCCTTTTGTCCCCTGCACAGACGAGCCGCCTACTCCTACAGCAGCGAGGCGCAGATTTACGCCCCCGCCAGCGCCGCGCCCTATTTCGAAGCGCAGGGAGGAGGTGGAGCTCAGGTGACTACAGCGGCATCCTCTCCTACAGCCATTCCCTCTCACAACATGGTGGGCATCACCATGGACATTGGGGGAAGTCAGATCCTCTCCGGCTCGGGAGCCTATCTCATTCATGGGGGGCTGGAGAACTCTAGACATTCTCTGTCACACACCTCACGCTCCTCTCCAGCAACGGTATGTAGCCCTGCAGGCACCGCAGCTCGGGGGCCAGGAATGATTCCAAAGGGAACTGAAAAGCCTTCAGAAAATAAAACTGACCTGTCATTATTGCTGTATATGTCTGTAACGTGCCATGAGTGCAGGGGAGAGAATAGACACTGGTGTACTACACTTATTTTTCAATTGATGTTTGGGCTGTCCCTGTCGCTCAGCAGATCACTGAAATTATTGCAGCATTAGAGAAGATTCTCTGGGGTTTTGGTTTGGGGTTTTTTTCCCCCAAGAAAAATATTTTGGCCTTTAAAGATTTGTCTCTATTTACGTTTTTTAGTAAGTCAAACATCTCACACATGCTTAGCCAAAATATTGAAATATATCTTTGATTACGAAGAGACCTGAAAAATCCTTCATTAACCCAGTGGATAATTAGCACACAACTTATGTCAAGCTGATCATGCCAAGTGCACAGTGATCAAAAACTCTTTGTTTGTGTGTATATCTTCTACACCATTGTGTATTCTGTCCTTGCCATATGTTTAGAAAATGTCTTTTAGGGGTGATACTGATCAAACAGAAATGGTTTAAAGTTCTGATTTCTTTAAATCGTGTCCCTCCAGCTGCCAGCTGAGGTGGCTGGAGCACAGCTGTGCAGCTGTGTGGGACTGAGGCCTCACAGCTCTTCACCCAGAACAGCCTTTTTGCAGTGAGAAGCACCAGGGCTTTGATTTGGGAATCTCCCAGCCCTTAGCAGCTGCCAGGAGTGGTTGGAGCTCATTTCCTGGGACGCTGCTCACCTTCCTCTGCAGACTTCTGTGTGTTTGTACATTCATATATAAATATGAATACAAATGTAGGTGTAATTCAGGGGATGTAGCCAGAATTTAAAATATGAGCAGCATCACCAGGGAGAAAAACAGGAGCTGTTGCTACTGAGAACTCCTGTAAATCTGGCCTGTTAAGTTGTACTTCCTTCTCCCACTGAGTTTTAGAATATAGACTTTATGTTTTTTGAATCTTTGTGCCTTGAAAGGTTGCTTTGATCCTGTAGTAAATGTGCTCTGCCTTGGGTAGGCATAGGAGAAAAGTCCTTAGTTTGGGTGGAAGAGAAAACGACAGATACTGGAGTTCTTTTCTTGGCTGAGAAGTGTGTGTGTATTTTAACTGTTCATAGTTAAAAATTAGCACTGGACNGTGTGTGTGTGTGTGTATTTTAACTGTTCATAGTTAAAAATTAGCACTGGACCATTTGATTTTTGCTCAAAGTTATTATTTGGAAGCATCACCTGTGTGGGACTGCATCTTGCAAAGCTGCACAACTTCACTCTGGGATTTTTGGGGGGTTTTTTTGTTGTTTGGGGTTTTTGTAATTTCGGTGGTGACGAGCACAATATA
Source organism: Eulacestoma nigropectus (assembly GCA_013397775.1). Classification (NCBI taxonomy): domain Eukaryota; kingdom Metazoa; phylum Chordata; class Aves; order Passeriformes; genus Eulacestoma; species Eulacestoma nigropectus. The sequence continues at coordinate 672,686 of VZTE01004262.1, read as the reverse complement.
AAAGCCCAAGCAGAAAATGTGTCAGCAGAAATGTCCCGTGAACAGATTTAGTTTGTGGTTATCACACGAGATAAGGCTGTTCAGAAAAAAAAAAAAATAATTTAGAAAGCGACCTTTATACAAATTCATCTGAGATAAATTCACTCTGTTGCATGTAGGAATGAGCTTTGGGAAGGTATTTTAACACGAAATATCTGAGGAAGGGCTGAAGAGGGTGGAAAGAGCCTGGCAGGCAGTGCAGGGCTGGGGCTGTGTGTGGCTTTCAGTCCTTCCAGAGCAGACCGGAGTTGGAGGGGGATAGAGCAGAGCCTTGAGTGCTTGGAATTTCTCATAATCATGGAGTCATTTCGTTTGGGACCTTAAAGCTCATCCCATTCCACCCCCTGCCATGGGCAGGGACACCTTCCACTATCCCAGGGTGCTCCAAGCCCTCTCCAGCCTGGCCTTGGGCACTTCCAGGGATGGGGCAGCCACAGCTTCTCCAGACACCCACAGGAAAGGATGGGCAGCTTCAGGAGAGCAGGGACTGAATCAAATCCATGGACAGGAACATTATTTTCTGTTAATGCCCAGCCTAACCAGAGACTGGGAAAGGCTGATGTTAAAGAGGCCAGAGGGGCTCAGGTAGTCCTGGCAAAACGTGGTGGGGCAGGGTTGGGAGCTTTGTGGGAGGAAAGGAAAGCAGAGCTCGTGCAGATGGAGCCAGGGAAGCCAAAGTGTTTGCACATGGCCCTGGGGATGGACATCAGAGTGGTCAGTGATGGGGAAGGAGAGGGATTGGAGGTGTTGAGGGCTTGGGGAAGAGACTTCGAGAACAAGGAGGGCATTGCCAGAGGAAAATGGAAACAAGGGAGCTTCAGGATTAGCAGTGGCCCAAGAGCTGCCTCAGGAGGTTGAGAGATGTTTGGTGAAGTCTGTGTGTGCACTAAAGAAAAATCTTCAAATACTGAGAGAAACCTCCTTAAGAAACCTTCCCTCTCTGCTGGAATAACAACGTTCTGCTCCATCAGATGGGCTGGAACAGCACAGGGAACAGCCCCACTCGATATCTGTGCCAACACAGCACTATTAATCTTCATCTAAATTAGTCTGAACCAAGAGAGGAAATCCTTGAGACCTCCCATAATGGGTCGTCAGAGCTCTTCACCTTCCTGCAGGGCTGCTGAAGAGCTTTTAGTCTTTCCCCTGTAATATTTTTTATTGCAGATGCAAGGTGTCCTTTCAGATGGGACACCTGCCAACAGCAAAAGCCAGGCAGCATTTCTGTGCTTGCCTCAGAGCTGTTGCTCAAGCAGCCCCTGAGCAGAGGAAGGAAATTGGGTCTCCCTCTAACTCTGACTCATTTCCTGAAGGCTGTGTCAGCACTCAGGCTTTGGTTCCTCATGGTCCATCACAGTGTGAGGCAGCGTTCTCAGAAACCCCACTAATCTGAGGCTGAGCTCGGTGATAACACCTCGAGAAGTGCCAGAAGGGTTCCACTTTGGGGTGGAAAGCAAGGGACGTGTGCTGGAGGCAGTGTCACCTTCACAGCTGGATGTGGCCCAGTGGCTGTGGTTGGTGGATGTCGCTTCAGAAGCTGGGTCTGATTTGTTCTGCTCTGCCACCCTCCTGTAAAGGGCTGGGTTTATCTCAGCCTTAATCTCCACCATGGGGTGAGTCAGTGCAGGCTGTGAATGTGGGAAGGAGGCCATGGACAGATCATCTGCACATGCTTTGTGCATGTGCCCACAGAGGTGTTAAATGAGGTCAGAGGCAGGAGAGCTGCTGGCTGCAGGTTCTGTGCGCTGCTGCCTTGTCCTGCCTGCGCTGCCAGGCCACAGGTAACGGGGTTTGAGAACATCTGCTGGAGAGAAACAGGAGGTTCTGCTCCTGACAGTCTATTATGTGGGGTTTTTGGGGTTTGGGGATTTTTTTTCTTGCAAAAAGCTTGAAGATGAGCCCTGGAGCTCTGGGACCAGCAGCCATCTGCTAAGGAGTTTCCCAGATTCTGCCCCAGTAGCGGAAAGGAGAAGACAAGAAGGGTTCAGGAGAGGGTTGAGGCACAAGGCAGCAGCCACAGCTGGGCTGAAGGTGGAACAGGAGCCAGACAGGGCGTGAGGGGGCTCCTCAGGGGCCAGAAGGCCTCACCTTGGCTCCTCTGAGATCAGTAGAAATGAGCACAGGTAGCATCAAATGTTCCACCCTGGCTGCTGGGGGAGAACTCACCCAACTGAGACCTGGCTCCTCCCTTCTTCCCTTCGCAGTTCTCAGCATCAGAGAGCCCTTATCCATGCCAGTTCATGCACTCTCCTTGCACCCAAATTTTATTCAGTTTTTTAGGTTTTTTTGACAAAATCTGAAGAGGTGACAGTAACCAAGTCATCACTGCCAGCTCTGCTTGGAAGGCCTGGGCACAGCTCTGCAGCCAGCCTCTGACCCGCTGCAGCGGATCTGTCTGGCGATGGTTTGCTCTCAGCAGGAAGGGAAAAAGAGGAGGAAAATTGCTTTTTTTTATAAGTGGGCAGTGCTTTTAGTGGAAGATAAACCCCCCCTGGCCTCGCTCTGTCACCCCCGTGGGGATTCCTGCTGTGTGTCCATTTGCATGTCCCAGTAACGCCTCTGCAGCTCCATCCACACCGACTGTGCTCATCTGTTTGCCTCTTTTCCACAAGCTTGTTGATATAAAGCATTAATCATTCAAATATTAATAAGGAAACAATAATCCTGGCTGTTGCTAACTATCTGATTTCCTTTCTTTTTCCCTTTTTTTTTTTCTCTCTCTCTCCTGTGCACATTTTTCTTTAGCTTGAAATGGCGATTGAAAACCTACAAAAAAATGAAGGGATTACATCACACAAAAGCAGTTTGCTCAACAGCCATGTAAGTTACAATCAGAATTTACAACCTTTTCCCCTGCTTTGGTAGGAGAATCATTTGTAGCCTTTTGGTGTATTCAACAGTCACTCAAAGGCAGCCTGTGATTGAGCTGTGCTGCCCAAAACAGCCCATTCCCAAGGAAAACAGTGCCATGATGATAATGTTTGCTGCTGAGATGCTCTGGAGTCTGCTAACTGCCTCTGCCCTGTGTTTATTTATTTCATCTGCCTTGCAATGGAAATTGCTGGCAATTAGATAAACACATTTGAGGAAGTTCTTTTCCTTTCACTGCAACTGAAAAATGGCTGGAAAATTACTTGTAAATCCGCAGCCACGGCTCGGTGTGAATTGTGAGAGATTCCCCTCAGCCAGCACGGACCAAAAGCCTGTGAATGCCTTTTTCCCTCTGTCTGTGTCTCAGGAAGCCCATTGCTGTCACAACGCTGTGCTAAATCCATGTGCTGGCCCTCTCTCTCCGCTCTCTGCCAACGATTTCCCTGCTTTGTGTGATATTCCCACTGTTGTGCTGGGCCTTTGTATCCTGGTTTGTGGCTCTCGTGCAGGAGCACTGAGGGGTGATGCTGGGGTGAGATTTGGGTTGATCCAGGTCATGTTGGAGCCCTTGGATTTTGGATTAAGCTCAAGCACGTCCTGCACCCATAAATCCCAGTGCACAAAGTGGTGCTTCTTTATTCTAACAGATTTCCTCTGTGTTCAGGGCTTGCTTTGTTGGCATTCTTAGGTCCTGGGGAAAAAAAAAAAAAAAAACTTAAAAAATCTTTGGCTTCTTCTGTAGATAAATCTGTAGATAAATAGCCTGAGACAACACAAGGAACTTTAGACCAGTCTGATTCTCTTCAGCTGATTTCAAACTCCAGGCCAGGGCCCCTGAGGGAGCTCAATTCTTATTTCAGCTGGTGGAGAGTGAAGGTTTCTGGTTGTAGTTGGGGGAACACAAACGTGCAGGATCAGGTGGTTCCTGTTCTGAGCACCTCCCTGCATCCCTCCCACCCCAGGCTGTGCCAGGCTCACACTCCTGAAGTGCTGCACGAGGATTGTGTTGCTCTGCAGGATTTTTCTTGTTCATCCAGGACAAGCTTTGAAAAAAATCAGGAAAAGGGCAGAGGAAAGAAAGCAAAAGGTAGAAAAGAGATTTCACTGGCCACAGGCTGTGCAGGATGGAGCTGGGGCCTGATCCAGCCCCTGATCAGACCTTGCCCACCCTTGTCTGGCAGGGTAGAAGTGCAGAACTCGATGTTCCTGGCTCTGGGTTGTGGTTGACAGCTTGGCATAAGGTTTAAGTGCTCTTACAAACTCTGGAGCAAACAAACTCCTTCCTGAGCACGTGTGGACACATCCACCCTCATCTGGTCCCTCTGAAGGTGCTGCTCCAGGCACAAGGTGCTGGTCCTGGGCAGCTCCAGGGCTGGGTGGGTCATTCCCTCCGGCACAGAGCCTGAGCTGAGGAAACCTACAGGGTTCTGGCTGTCCCCAGTGTCCCTGCTCGGCCTTCCCAGGGCACGGGGAGGTGTCTGTGGACACGTGGGAATAACGAGAGGCATGGGCAGTGCCTGAAGGGAGCACAGCTCGCTGGGGACCCAGATCAGGCAGTTCCAGAGCTGGAGGAATTCCAGTGCTATTGCCCAGGGAGGCTCTGCAGCATGGAGAGGTTCTTAGGACTCATCTGAGTGAGGACTGGGCTGGAGTGAGGGACCTGAGCCCCGTGGAAGTGAGGCCTGTTTTGAGTAGGAAGCTGGAGCGGGATGGTTTGGGTTAGAAAGGACTTTAAAGCTCATTTAATTCCAACCTCCTGCCACGAGCAGGGACACCTTCCACCAGACCAGGATGCTCAGAGCTCTGTCCAACCCAGCCTTGGATGTTCCAGGGGTGGAGCAGCCACCACCCGGAGACTGCAGATGGCCAGAGCTGGCTCCCGGTGCAGCTTTGGGACATCCCAGTGACCACCAGTGCTGTGGTGCACAGGGTTTCTGCTCTCCAGGGTGTTCCAGTTCTCACCTCTTCACGGCAAAGAACAAAACCACAGCCCCAGAGAGAGGATCCCAAATTCCCATCCCAAATTCCCCATGGCTGGCACACAGGATTGTCAGGCTTGTGCTGGAGGAGCAGAGAAGGAAGCATCAGGTGACTGCAGTTTGTCGAGGCTGAAAGCAAACTCCAGCTTGACAAAAGCAGGAGGAAATGGGGAGATGATGCTAATTGCACTGAGTTGTGGCTTAATTGCTCTGAGTCTTAAGGTTGCAGAGTTCTTCATTGGCTTCTGTCCCTCATTTTAAATTTGGCATTTTGGAAATGTGCAAATCTTTGGGGTAATGGGGTTTATTTTGTTACCATCAGCAGATGGTTCATGCCAGGAATCTCTGGGGTTTAAAAAAAAATAAAATAAGAGGACAATTAAAGGTATCTCAGTCCAGAGGGAATTTTTCACATAATTTAACCAAAATCAATATGAAATGGAGCTTGGTTACTGAATTTGGCTCCAAAAACTCCCTGAGAGCTTATTGACATGCATCTGAAATATCCAGATATTGGGGAAGGTGAAGCTCCTGCTGATCCCCAGTGACATGGGATGGTTCTGATGAAATCATGTCCGTGTGTGACTGCAAGTGAGAGTGGCAGAGGCCCTGGGTCACAGGATTATTTCTTTGCCAGCTATGAGCTTGCAGATGATGAAAAGAAGTCAGAGAAAAATAACTGCAATTTTTGTACACAAGTGCCTGAAGTTGGAGCAGTTGGATGCCTGAGGCCCTGAGGCTCTGGGATATCCACAGCACGAGTAGGAGTAGGGGGAAAATGTAATTTTTTCTCATTGTCTGCAAAATGAAATAACAAAAAACCACAAAACAAACCCCAAAAAACCCCCACTGGAATTCTTTCCTGTGAGTGAATGGCTCTGTCCTAACTCTGAGCATGACTGAGTGGAAACTCAGGAACCTGCTGCTCACAGTCCCAGCTAAAACCACCTCAAATATGACCCACAAATGGGTTCTTTTTTATATTTCATAGAAGTGGCCACAAGAAAACTTCTCCAAACCTGGACCTTCAAGAAAAGGTTTTTATTTTCTCAGCCAGCCCCAGGAATGGCTTTTTCCATCCTTGGATCGAACAAGGATGAGGTTTTTGCTAGCGAGTGGTTTTTTTTCAAAGGAAACCAAACAGTCAGATAGAAATAGAGTTAAGGTAGAAATGAAAATGAAGTGTTCCCCTGTAGTGCCCATAACAAACACAGCAGCATACGGCTGCAGAGAGATTTTATTGGAACCTGATCGTGGCATAAACAGAAATAAACTGGGGAATATCTGATTGTCACAACTGAGCAGAATTCAGAAAGCAAACAGAATAAGGGATACAAATGGAAAGAATCTTTAATTTTCTCATTTTAAGTGCCCAATCTGTTATTAGTAGTGCAGGAAGAGCAAAAATCATGTTTGGAAAATTATTTCTATTCTGACAGATCTCTGTTTCAAGCTCTTTGGTGTGCTTCATAATAAATTTCGAATTCAATAGTGGGAGTTCATATTGTGAAACTCTGCAATGTTTAAGGGAATATAAAAAGACATTTGCAGGAAAAGGAAGCTGGGAGATGAAGGGAATCTTCTAGAAATATCAGGGATTAGAATAAAAATGCCCAGGATCAAATTTAAATGAGAGGGTTTTATCTGTATCTGAATTTTCCATAGTAATGTGAAACTTTTATATTTTTTTTAAGGCTTAAGGCTTAAGATTTAGGAGATAAATAACTGACGCACATTCAGTATCTTCCATAGGACAAATAAAATACCTGGTTTAAAAATTTGAAAGGATCTTAAGCAATAATCTTTTAAATATAGGGGATGGGGCAAAATTAACACAGATGTGGACAACTTAAAAACTGAATTCCTGCTGGTGTTTTATGGCAAAATCACCGGGTTCCACTTTTGTTAGAGAGAACTGAATGACTGGGGGAGGCTCAGGGCCACAGAAGGACTTTTTGGGGCTTTCAGGGGTGTCTCTGCTGCAGATGAGAGCAGGAAGGATCGTTATGGATCATTAATAAACAACATCTCTTAGACCTGTGGGGTTGGAGGTCAGAACGATCTTTGTCTGTGGGAGAGCCCTCAAGGAGCGCCTCGGGTGACGTGGAACTGGGGGAAGGTGGGAGGAGGACGAGTGGCTCCTGAAAAGCAGGAGAGGGAGAAAAACGGCCAGGAGGTTTTTCTTTCTTCCAGCTGTGGCAGCCCCTGCTCTGCCCCAAAGGCCACCAGAGCTGATGGGTGCAGTCACGGGAACTCGTGGTTGGATTTGGATCAGCTCCAACTCACGAACCCTGGAATGGTTTGGGTTGGAAAGCACATTAAAATTCATCCCATTTCACCCCCTCTGCCACAGGCAGGGACACCTCCCACTGTCCCAGGCTGCTCCAAGCCCCGTCCAGCCTGGCCTTGGGCACTGCCAGGGATCCAGGGGCAGCCACAGCTGCTCTGGGCACCCTGTGCCAGGGCCTGCCCACCCTCCCAGGGAACAATTTCTTCCCAATATCCCATCCAGCCCTGCCCTCTGGCAGTGGGAAGCCATTCCCGGTGTCCTGTCCCTCCATCCCTTGTCCCCAGTCCCTCTCCAGCTCTCCTGGAGCTCCTTTATCACTGGAAGGTCCTCTAAGGTCTCTCTGGAGCTTCTCTTCTCCAGCTGAATGAAATAGTTTTAATTGTAGAGCTTAAACTGCACAGTTTTGGATGCAGCTGACTTTGTGTAGCAGCAGTTTAAATTTGGATCTGTGAAGGTGACCCACAGAACACACACTGAGGGTGCTGCAAAGCCTCTGTGTGAGCACAGAGTGGGATATGAAACACAGAAGCTGTAGATAGCTCAGTGGAGTGAGGTGCCAGAGATGTCATCACACAGCTCAGGTTGTCTTTCACAGAGTTATTGATGTAAAGCTCCGGCCTCGTGGTGAATTGGGACCCTGGAGTTGTCACCAGGAGAAGATGGGAGGAAAGAGAGGAATAGTGGGGTGGGAGTGGAGAGGGTTCGAGTGTGGATCCATGGGCTTTGTCAAATCCCACTGATTTCTAGACTGAATCTGTGCTCAGTTCCAATGTGTGCTTGGACCGTCAGTTGTAGGGAGATGCTGTGGCTGATATTTGGCACCCACAACCTGAGTGTGTTTTGCCCTGATCTGGTGGGAATGCAGCTGGTCCAGGTGCAGGGATGGAGGTCTAGGGGGAGAAGGAAGCTGGAAAATGTTAATCCCAAACAGCCCTCATGGCAGTGCAAGGGCTCTTTCCAACCCTGTTGATATTAGTCCATGTGCACATCCAGCTCCTTCCAAAATTCACTTATTACCACACTCATTTTATTGATGCTGAAGTCATTTACTCAATTAAAGGAGACTGGGGGCTTTGCATTTGAATTCCTGTGCTGACACCGTGTGCTGGACCTGCCCTTTCAGACTATCTAGGTATAAATAATTTATATTAATTGCAAATTTTAATCAACAGCCATGTCAGAAGTTCAGACAGTAAATTTTGCAAAGTAGATGGATTCCCTCAGATTTTGAAGGTTGCTTTGGTAACCGTTAATTTTATTGTTAAGGGAGCCGTTGCAGACATGCCAATCTTCAAATTAATAAAGACTTTGCATCAATTTGCTTCCCCTAAAATTTATTCCTCTTAGGCAGTATCTCAAGATCTCTTTTCCTTGGAAAATGCGAGTTTTTACAGCTTCATTTTAGCTCTGCAGGAATTCTTCCAAACCCGAGGTGGACACTGAGGTGGCAGCAGGACTGTGTTTTAATGAAAAACCTGACAGTGGTTTTGTTTGGGCTGGGGGCGCTTTTGCCATCCTATAAAGAAACATAAAGTTATATAAATTATAAGTGATGTGAATTAACCTGTATAAATTAATTATTCAGTTCTCTTGACCTCCTAAACCCGACGGACGTTTAAGCGCCGACCCTGCCTGACGTCCCAGCCCTCTTTAGACTTGCATGTTCTTTATTTTTCCCTGCCTGAAGCTGCAGTGGCTGCTGGATAACTACGAGACAGCGGAGGGTGTGAGCCTCCCCCGGAGCTCCCTGTACAACCATTACCTGCGGCACTGCCAGGAGCACAAACTGGACCCCGTCAACGCCGCGTCCTTCGGGAAACTCATCCGCTCCGTCTTCATGGGGCTGAGGACTCGGCGCCTGGGCACCAGGTTGGTGGGAATCTGCAGTTAAATAAAGAGAAAACAACCCTCCTGCAGCTGCTCTCGTGCACTCAGAACCTCCTGAGCATCTTTAGAAGGTTCAGGTCTTTCTTGTGAGGTCTACAGAAACAACCGACCCTGATCCGGTGGGAAAATGTTTTATTCGAACCTAAGCTGCTTCTCATTCCATGAGGTTCCCATTACCCCAGGGAACGGCTGGAGCTGGGTCAGGGCTTGGCATGGAGCTCAGGGAAAAGTTCTTCCCCCCGAGGGTGCTGGGCACTGCCCAGGCTCCCCAGGGAATGGTCCCGGCCCCAAGGCTGCCAGAGCTCCAGGAGCGTTTGGACAGCGCTGCCAGGGATGCCCAGGGTGGGATTGTTGGGGTGGCTGTGCAGGGCCTCAATGATCCTTGTGGGTCTCTTCCAGCTCAGGATATCCTGGGATTCTGTATTGTCTGACAAAGATGAGGTAACTCATCCTCACAATTTCCACTGCAGAGCCCAAAATTCTGGGTCAGTGAACCCATTTCTCCCTTTGGGCCCAGTAAAGATCCCCCATGACAGACCCTGTGCCCACAGCTTTGATGCAGACAAGGTGTAAAGCTGTAAATGGTTTATTTCTGAAATACCCAAAGCATCAGGCTGAATCTTGCGAGATGGTTTTTTCTTCTAATCCATCAAAGATCTGTAAGATGTTACAAGGAAAGTGTAACACAAAAAAATAAACTCCTGTAAGTAAGAGACGTGTCCTTCAAGGGAGCATCTGCACAGCTGAGCGTGCACTTTATCCCAGTTTATAATATTAAAAAAGTGGGAAATGTACTGCCTATAAAACAGTCTTTGCTCTGATTGTTGGAGATTTTATAATAAAATTCAAGCTTAGATATCTGGGCTTTTAGATTAGAGCAAAACCAGATGTGTCCAGGGCACTCCACAGCTGGAATGTGGAGGTGCCAGCTGTAGGAAGAGCAAGGGAGCATTTGGATTTCTCTAGATTGGTTTAAGTGCAAGAACTCTGGAATTACTCTGAAGTAATTACTTTAGAGGAGAGAAATTCTTTAATCCCATCAAGGATTAAAGAATAAACAAGCGAGCAAAAAAACTCACTGAAAACTGGAAATGTGCAGGCTGGGAAGGGGACAGTGAACCTCAGTATGGAAAGAGGTGACCTCCATTATTTTCTTACTCATTATAATTTTAGGTTATAAAGGCAGCTGTTATTTAATTTGCAGGCACTTTAAATCACTTAGGACAGGGCTGAACACGGAGTGTGTGTAAAACCCTCTGGTGCAGTGACAAAGACCCAACAATTCAACCCCATGAAAAGAGCAATTCCCCCCCAAAAAAGAAGAACTCAATTTGATAAATGCTCCTCTATTACATTTCTCTAACTAATTTTCCAATGGGAAGCATCCTTGGATTTAAGGTGCCTCCAGTCCCTGTTTTGGTGACACAGCAAATGAGTTTTAAGCCTCCTCACTCTCTGCTCTGGAGATGCTGCTGGTGCTTCCCTGGCTTGGTCTCCTCTCCCTCTGAGGACTCAATTCACCCATTTTTGGTGACAAATGTGCTGAAGCCAAGTTGGACACGCTGTCACCATGTGTCCATGGCTGCAGAACTGTCCTCTCTCCCACTGGGACTGAAAAATTCCAGTTTGGTGGAAAAACTTCAGCTGACACATCTCTCTCTGATGTGATGGAATCACATCCTCCTAAGGAGCACCACAGCAGCAAAGCAGAAGGAATTCCAGCCCCTTGTGCTTGGAGAAAGCTCTCGGTTTTTACGAAACCTACAAAAATGAGCAGCTCCAAGGACAAAACCACATCAAAGGCTGGTGCTGTTGCTGCAGAAGTGCTGGCAGCAGAAAGACATTTTTCTTTTCATAGTGGGCTGTTCACTCAGGCTCCTTTTATCCAAGTCTGGATAAAGATGGACGCTTGTTTTTATGGAAAAAACAAATCCTTAAACCCTATTCAAATAGCAAAGTGTCCCCCGTGGTCTTCCTGTCATGCTGTTTAATAACACTTTGTATTATAGCACTTCCCTCCTCTCTTCCCCAGTCCCCATGGGCTGCTTGGAACAAACCTGGCCAGGTTTAAGTGTGGATGCCACTGGGCTTGGCCACACGTGGGTTTAAATTTTCCAGGGGATGATGGCATCTCATGAGCTCATCCCTTCAGCCACTCAAGCAGTGCTTGGCAGCTGCAAGAAATGGAGTGTATTGTCCAGACAGCCAGGGCCACAATGTCCCTTCTGCTGACAAAGTTGATATTTCCAGGGGAAATTCCAAATACCACTACTACGGGATCCGCCTGAAGCCGGAGTCGCCGCTGAACCGCCTGCAGGAGGACACCCAGTACATGGCCATGAGGCAGCAGCCCATCCACCAGAAGCAAAGGTAGGTGCTCCCAGGCCCTTTCCAAAACACTCAGCAGGCCCCATGCCGGGATTTGGCTCCGCTTGGGAAGCTCAAACCCGGTGTTGCTGAAGTGCCAGAGCCGAGCTGTGGAAGGGTCACCGCCTGCTCTGAGCAGTGGAAGGGTCCAAAAACAATTCCAGTCGTTGCCCCATCCCTGGGAATACTCAAGGCCAAGCTGGATGAGACTTGGAATAACCTGTTTTGGTGGGAGATGTCCCTGCTCGCTGCAGGGGGTTGGATGAGATGGCCTTTAAAGGCCTTTTCCAACCCAAACTCTTCTGGAATTCCATGGAGTGGGATTTATCTGCCTTTTCTCCTTGCCAGTGGCATGTTCCACTGTATGTGCCACCTTTGACAGCCTCCCTGTAGCCAAAATGGTTTCAGATCTCAGCTATGGAGATGTTGGTGCCAAATCAATGTGAAGGACCTGGGGGCTTGTGCTGTATTTGGGTGGATTTTGGGGTTTGGGGTGGTTTTCTGTGCAAAAGTGCAAGTTAAATAGTGCCGTGTTTAGTCTCGTGCCTGAGTCATTTTAAAGTTAAAACCCAATGTGCAAAGGGATTTGGAATTGCCTCCTGCAAGCACGGACACTCCTGGTTGTTGCTGAAGTGCAGAAGGAGCAGAATTTATTTCTGCAGCTCCCAAACAGAAAGAAAATGCAAAAGTCAGGGCTTGAGACAGAGTCTGCTCTGGAACCCACTCCAGCTCTGCTTCTCTTTTTTGATTTTTTGGTGCCACCAAACTACTTAGCCCCTTTAATTCTGTCTTGGGGAAGTTTTTCAAAAGGAGCTTCTCATTTTCCCCTCCACTTGAGTCCATGATATAAATGATCAGCCTTGAGCGTAACCTCGAGTACCAACCACTCCATGAACTCACAGATCTGCCTGGCTGTTGTAAATAATGTGTAGGTGTTTTCTCCTGTCTGTGTGGATCTTAATCCATCCTAATTCCTGGGAATGTAGGTACAGAGCAGCCCAGAAGATGGATGGGATGGCAGAGAGTGCCTCCAACAGCAACCCCCACACCACGCCCGAGCAGTCGGTGGCTGCTCAGAGCCAGCACCATCAGCAGTTCATAGGTGAGGAGACTCCTTTGATAATGAGTTTTCCCACACCTGGGATTTGGGCTTTAAGGGGAAGGTCTTGTCCAGCAAGTCCTGACTGTTGTGCATTTGTGTGCTTTCCTAATACATCTGCAGTATTACATTTTTTTCACAGATATGTATTTTACACATAGCATGTTTCCTATAAGCTTTTGTAGCGTCACACTCGCTGAGTTTATCTGCTGATCCTGTCCCCCCAGGAAGGCTTTTTCCTTGAGCCCACAGCTCTGTTGGGTCCCTCACAGTTTGTTTTTAATCCATCCGGTTTTATCAAAATTTCATGGAAGAGTGGAGGTCCTGCCAAGCCTGGCCAGAGGGGGAGAAACAATTCCCTTCCTTGCAAAGGCTGCAATGGGATCTGAGCGGAGATGATCCACATGGACCTTTCTCTTGTGGGACAGACCCTCTGGATGTGCTGGTCCTGGATCTCTGTGTCTCCAGCACCTCCAGCTGAGGCAGCAAATCCCAGCTCCTGGCACCTCTGCTGCCCAATTCTATTCCCCGTTGTACTCTTAAAATACCAGAGAGACATTTTCCAGGTTTCAGAGGAACTCTAATGGAAGAGTGGCAGATGAGGACAATGTTTTCTTGTTTCTTTTCTTCCCAACAGAAAGAAAACATTTTCCTTTCCACACTGAATCCACTGGGCTGTGGTTGGTTGGTTTTTCCCAGTAAAACAGCACGAATCAGGGAAAGGACGGAATTATCGGTCTCATTTTCCTGTTTCATCCCAGCTGGAACATGAAAGAGCCTCCAGTGACAGCAGCACCTTGTGCTCACCTGTACTCTGAGCTTTCCTAACCCTCCCCATCTTTCCCCATTTTTCTCCCCAGATGTAACCCACGTCTTTCCCGAGTTCCCAGCCCCTGATCTTGGTAACGTCCTCTTACAAGAAGGTTTCACCTTGAACGACGTGAAAACTCTGCAGATTCTCTACAGGAGACACTGCGAGGTGATCGTTTGCAATATTATTTGGGGATGATTTGTGATTGATTTATTACCTGACGTGGGACATCATTCACGTGACCACCTCATATCCCACTCTTAGGAAAAGCGGGAATGCTTCATTTGCCAGGAATAACAACTCAAATACTGTGCTTTACGTGGTTTTTCCATCGTGTGACCTGTTTTATGTCACTAAAACAATGCCAAATCCGTTGTTTTTCTTGTAAATTATTTACTGTGAGCGGCAGCACTGGAGCTGTGTGCTGACCCCGTGGTGTTTTTGCTGTCAGGCCACTTTGGATGTTGTGATGAACCTCCAGTTTCACTACATCGAGAAGCTGTGGCAATCCTTCTGGAGTCCCAAGGCACCCCCTAGTGATGGCCCCACTGCTCTGCCTTCCAGGTACTCCCCAGCCTTCCCTGCTCCATTTCTCGGTGAAATGTTTCTTTTTAAGATTCATGAAGTGTTTTTAGGCTTTTTGAGTGCTTTGGAGAATTTGGAAGTATTTTCTGCACTGCAGAGCCGTGACAAAGAGCGTTAGAAGTGTTTAATATTGTAACACAAAACTCAAAGCCCTGAGGAAAGTGTCTGCTGTGATTAGAGAATTATGGGGTCACTGAGGCTGGAAAAGCCCTCCAAGATCATGGAGTCCATCCGTAAACCCAGCACTGCCGTGGTCACCACTAAACCATGTCCCCAAGTGCCTCATCCACACACTTTTTGGACACTTCCAGGGAGGTGACTCCACCACTGCCCTGCACAGTCTGTTCCAGTGCCTGACCACTCTTTCATTGAAGAAATTTTCCCTCATATCCAATCTAAGCCTCCCCTGGGGTGAGTTGAGGCCATTTCCTCTCATCCTGAGGCTGGACATCCGTGTCCCTTGCACCTCCTGTAGCAGAGAAGGGGATGCTGCTGTCCCAAGTGCTCGGGAGCAGACAGCGATGATTCCCTGGCATGAAGCAGTGCCATCCTCTGGCTCCGAGGTTTTAGGGACTCTCTGAGGTTTTAGGCATATCCAGACTGACTCTCTGCCTTGCCTGGCTGCCCAGACCTGCCAGTGCCTCGTGTTTTGAGACAGATCGTGGCAAACAAAGCTGCTTTAATCTTTTCACTCCTGCCTGGCTCGTTGCTGTGCCTCTTCCTCATCCTTTATGCATTGGGAGCTGCTGCCAGGGGAATGGAAATGAGTGAAAACAGAGAAAATTGAAAAAGTGTATGTTTCTTCTTAAAATTTCTATCACAAATCTGTCCACTCTTATTGATGCTATAACGATGAGGGTTTTCTATTCAGAAGAAAAATAGTAAAACATTGAGCAATGACCAAAAAAACCCACAAAAATCAGTATAATATGGCCCTGTAGATGTTGCCCAGGGGATATTTTCCTGCAAGGAATCACTGCAGCTGTGTTTGATTGGTTTAAAATCTCATTTGCTTGAGGGAACAGCTCCCAGGCAGATTGCAACACCCCAGGAGCTGTTTCTAGGCACACATGGGAAACTGGAGGCAGCTTTTCTGCAGGGCTCTCCCACCTCCCCACACCTCTGCCAGTAACCCAGAGAGGTGAATAACACACTCCCTCCCCTTCTTCATGTACAGATATAAAAACAAACCCCAAATACTGGGGAAGTGGCACCCTGAAAGCGTGAGAAGATGCAGGACATGGATGCACTTCCCAGCAAGTTTCACTACCTGTTTCTCCATGTGGGATTTTCCAGGAGTTATGCCCATGGAGTTCATCACTAAAATCCTGCAGGCTGAGGCTCGAAGTGCCCCTTTAGAGCATGTCCAAGGCTTGGCTTTAATGATTTTGACGCAATTCATGGGGAAAGACCCTTCCAAATTCCCAATTCCCAGCACAGTGTGTGAGTGAGCAGCTCTGCTGAGATGCTCTGGCAGTGCGTTCAGATTTCAGTTCTCTCTGCTTGTTGTATAACAAATATCTTGTCCCTTTATACATCCACAAAGTGAAAATCATGGAAGCTGGATTGACTTCAGTCAGTTACAGACATGCTCTGTTCTCATCCACTCAGTCTCCCTCCTTCTGAAAACATTCAGCCTTTGGAGGTGTTAAACACCCTGAAAACATCTCAGCATCACTAACCTGCCCCTACATTGGCTGCAGAGTTTTTGTCCCCGGTGCTGTGGCTCAGGAGGTTGAGAGCAGAGGAGAGAGGAGAGGGGTGGGAAGGTTTTGGGAACAGCTGGGGCTGTAGGGAGGATCCAGCTGGGCCCTTGCTGGCTGAAATGATTCTGCTGAAGCTCAGCTCCCACATGAACAGGAGGGTGTGAGAGGCAATGAGGTTAAAAAGGGAAGGGGGGAAGGCAGGACAAGCACCAGGAGTGTGGATTTGAGGGAAAACTGCTCCGAGCTCTGGCCCCAAGGACAGGGAGGTGCTGGCAGAGACAAGACCTGTACGAGCAGCCAAACATTTCCTTTTGCAAGGCACACAAACGTCTTTTTTCTGCTGAAAACTGGAGTCAGAAATGCAGAGGGAGGGTGAAAGCACTGAATGCAAACCTGCTGCCAACTCTGTCTCCTTCCTCCTCCTCCTGCAGCGAAGAGGAACCCGAAGGGACCCTCCCAAAGGACAAACTGATCACTCTGTGCAAGTACGAGCCCATCCTCAAGTGGATGAGGAGCTGTGACCACATCCTGTACCAAGCCCTGGTGGAGATCCTGATCCCTGACGTGCTCAGGCCAGTGCCCAGTGAGTACCCACAGCCCCATCCGGGGACCTGAGTCCGATCTCGCTCTGGCCACCACTTGCCACGAAGATTTCCACTGTAAAAACCGACTTGGAGGTGTTTGTCTTGGCTAAAATATTATGGCAACAGCACTGTTCCCCCTGCAGCACTGCTCTGGGGCGATATTTTGTACCCCCTGGGAATCCCCACGCCTTTTAAATTTGAGGTGTTGCATATCACATCTCCTGATTCTGGCCAGGAGTCAGGTAAAAAACACAGTTTGGAAATGGGAACTCCTTGGGATGTGCTTCCTTGGAGGTCTTTGTTTGCACAGGACCATCCTGTCCCTGACTGCACTCCTGGGAATTAGGGGGTCAATTTTTTGGGACAGTAATGATGGGGTATTGAGGGTTTTCCCTCTGATTTGGCTTCCCAAATGTCCCTCTGAGGGCTGTCACAAGCTGGGGCACAAGGGTGTCTTCGAAGAGCAGATTTCAGTGCTTGAAAAATGCTCAGAAGGGCCATGAGTAAGAAAAGTACAAGAGAAAATAAGAATAATAAAAACCATAGAAATGTTTAGGTTGGAAAAGACCTCTAAGATCATTAAATCCAATTGTCATAAGGATAAGGTAAGAATAAGGATAAGAATAAGAATAAAAATAAGAGTAAGGATAAGAGAGTAAGAATAAGAGCAAGAATAACAATAAGAATAAAAATAATAAGAAGGGTTTGAATAATAACATTAAAGAATAATTTGATTGCATCAACCCAGCTGATTTCCTTGGTGCTGAGTTGAGATCTCAGCTAACCTGACCACAGGCTGTGCTTTCCCAACAGTCCTAAGCTAGAAAGTGGTACCCAAAACTGCTACAGAACAGCCTTTCTGACTTTGCAGCCTTCTTTGCAGGCACGCTGACACAGGCGATCCGGAATTTTGCCAAGAGTTTGGAAGGGTGGCTGATGAATGCCATGAGTGAATTCCCCCCGCAGGTCGTGCAGACCAAGGTGAGCAGAGGTGGGCCCAGTGTGTGTCTGCATCTTGCAGTTTTCCACAGGGACTGGAAATTCCTGCTGGGGTTTGGCCGCCTGGCACGGGGTAATGATTGATCCTGAACCAAAATCAGCCAGGAGTGGGAGGACAGGTGGGGCAATTCCTTTGTACCAGAAGCTGATGGTGCTCTGTCCATGGAGCCATTCCCGTGCCCTGGAATTGCAGATAAAGCTTTGTGGGAGAAAATCATGGAGTCACAGAATATCCTGAGCCAGAAGGGACCCCCAGGGATCATCAGTCCAACCCCTGGCCCTGCACAGGCACCCCAACAATCCCACCCTGTGCATCCCTAGGAGCGCTGTCCAAATGCTCCTGGAGCTCTGGCAGCCTTGGGGCCGGGACCATTCCCTGTTATCTCTGTCCTGGAATGGGGCTGTCCTCCTGGAAAGCACAGGAGTGGGTGGCACTGCCCCAAGGCTCCTGCTCTCCCAAAGCCAGGGATTCTTCCTGCCTCTTCCCACCTTGTTGGTCTCTGCTGGAGGCAGAGTGTGAAAACCTGGTAGTTTAAAGAGAATAAATAATGGAATCATAGAATTATTTAGGTTTGGGTCCTTCCACTGCTGTATGATGAGTGCATGTTCTACCTGGTGGAGCATTGCGTGGCCCAGGCAACAGGGGAGACCCCAATTGCTGTCACGGGACCGGTCAGAATCCTTTATTCCCTACAAACCAACCCGAACTAAGCAGCACCTAAAGAGACACCATTGGTTCACAAACCCTCAACACGTTTTACAGCCACCTGTGCCCAAGGATTGACTGAGTTGTTCCGAATACCTGGCACAAGGATTAGGTTGGAAATGACCTTTAAGATCATTTGAGTCCAACCATTACCCCAGCACTGCCCAGGCCACCATTAAACCCTGTCCCCAAGCGCCACCTCCGCTCGCTTTTTGCACACTTCCAGGGCTGGTGACTCCAGCAGTGCCTCTGCTGGTGTGTGCAGGGCTGGGCAGGGAGCAGAGCGTGCCCTGCAGCCCCGGCGCTGTGTTGCAGGTGGGGGTGGTGAGTGCCTTCGCCCAGACCCTGCGCAGGTACACGTCCCTCAACCACCTGGCGCAGGCGGCGCGCGCCGTGCTGCAGAACACGTCCCAGATCAACCAGATGCTCAGCGACCTCAACCGCGTGGACTTCGCCAATGTGCAGGTAACCATGGGCTCCTCTCCTCCTCACCTCCTCCACAAGTGGGGCTCCACAGCCGGGTTCTGTGCTGGTAACCAGTGTCCAATTCCCAGCGCTGAAACCCAGCTGGCTGAATGAGGTGATGGGTTTGGTGTTACACTGCCAGGTGAATTTTCCATCTCACTGTGAGCGGTGGAAAAGGAGCTTCTGTAAGACTCACAGAATCAGTGAGGCTGGAAAAGACCTTCAAGATCATCCAGTCCAACCTTCAGCTGAACCCCACCGTGCCCACTAAACCATGTCCCCATGTCCTCTCATTTTTTGAACACTTCCAGGGTTGGTGACTCCACCACTTCCCTGGGCAGCCCGTTCCAATGCTTTACCACTCTTCCAGTGAAGAATAAAGAAGTGCTACCAGCAATTATGTAGTTCTAAAAATACTGTGGTCCAGACAGATCAGAGGGGACATGATTTAGAGCTGGTTTGCAGCCCTTGCTTACTAGAAATGAATTCCTGGGTTGGGATACAACACCATGCAGGCCTGGCATGAGTAACTGTGAACCCTTCCTCCCGAGCAGGAGCAGGGCAGGAGTAACTGTGAACCCTTCCTCCCGAGCAGGAGCAGGGCAGGAGTAACTGTGAACCCTTCCTCCCAAGCAGGAGCAGGGCAGGAGTAACTGTGAACCCTTCCTCCCGAGCAGGAGCAGGGCAGGAGTAACTGTGAACCCTTCCTCCCGAGCAGGAGCAGGGCAGGAGTAACTGTGAACCCTTCCTCCCGAGCAGGAGCAGGCCTCGTGGGTGTGCCAGTGTGAGGAGGGCATGGTGCAGAAGCTGGAGCAGGATTTCAAGCTGACTCTGCAGCAGCAGAGCTCTCTGGACCAGTGGGCCAGCTGGCTGGATAATGTGGTCACTCAAGTGCTGAAGCATCACGAGGGCACCCCCAGCTTCCCCAAGGCAGCCAGGCAGTTCCTGTTGAAGTGGTCCTTCTATAGGTACGTCTTCTTTCTCATTTTGGGGCTATTTCTGCATCAGGCTTGGGGCATGAAAAGAACTCCTTGAAAAGCCAAGGCCGAGTTCTTCACCCCCATGAAACTCTGGTTAACTGTGGTTCTGGTATCCTTCCAGGATGGGGATGGGATGCTCCATAAAGTGATTTCTCAAAGTGTTTTGATACTTTTGGGTCAGAGGCAGAGGCAGTGTTGGGTCCCACAGTGCCTCCAGGGCCCAGAACTCACATCAGCCACGGCACAGGTGTAAAACTCAACCCAAATTCCCGATTCCCGCCCGTTTCCCAGCTCCATGGTGATCCGTGACCTCACCCTGCGCAGCGCCGCCAGCTTTGGCTCCTTCCACCTGATCCGCCTGCTCTACGACGAGTACATGTTCTACCTGGTGGAGCATCGTGTGGCCCAGGCGACGGGGGAGACCCCAATTGCTGTCATGGGAGAGGTGAGAATCCTTTATTCCCTACAAACCAACCCGAAATAAGCAGCTCCTCAAGAGACACCGTTGGTTCACAAACCACAGCGTGCCCTCGACATGTTTTACACCCAAAATGATTTCCTGGGTTGTTTTGAGCACCTGGCACAAGGACAGAGCTCCTGGAGCATCTTCCCTGAGCTGGTGGGTTTTGGGTTTGGGGTGGTTGAGCATCATTTGGGCTTTGGAGGCCTGGAGGAGGGAGGGACAGGATCTCCCCACTTCTCAGCACAACCTGTGACTGCCAGCCCTGACTTTGGGATTCCTGCCAGGGCAAAGTCCATCTAAACCAAGCAAAAATGGTCCAAAAGTTGCTTTCAGCACCTGAACTTCTCCAGGCCTCTACAAGCTCCAGCATTACGTCCACAGTCAGCCACTCTCCCTGTTTTTGAGGTGAAGAAGAGGAATGATGGGGTTGTTTGGGCTGTTTGTGAGGGTTTGGGGGTTTTTGTTCCCCAGTCAGACACTGAGTCTGGTGCCTGGCTTGCAGGCAGGTCCTGTCCTGCCTAGCTGAAGCCACATCCAGTTTTTCCCTCTGAAACACAGAGTTAAAAGCCCCAGCTGAACCTGTGACAGCAATATTGAAATACTGTGAGCTTAAAACTGAGCCCATGTGCTCAAAATTGATCTCATTTGCTCCTTGAAGCTTCCATAGAGCTCATGTAGGGAGCCAGGCAAACCAAAGCCTGTTGGTTCTGCTTTCCCTTCCCCTCCCACGCTGCTCCAACTGCAGTGCTGAATTCCCACTATTCCCTGCAAAACCTCTGCCTGTATTGATATTAAAGGAACATGAAAGGCAGAGAGTGGCTCCCAGCAAAACCCAGCTGTGGGAGGCTCTCATCCCTCAGGCTTTTCCTTCATTAAACCCTTGCAATATTCCTGTTCTCCAGGAGGAGGCTGATTCTTCCCAGCAAAGGAGGACGCATCGTGTCCTTCCATTCCCACTGAACTTTATCATTCCCACTCTCCTCAGCTCCCGCTGCTGCCCAGTTAAAGCTGTTTGGTGTCTCAGACCTCATCACTGAGAGGGACACCACATCTCCAGAGCCAAGGAGCTCTCTGGTTCCACTTGGCACCGCGGCCTCGCTGGCCAAACACTCTCTGCCATCACTGCAAAGGCCTTGCAGAGAGGTGAAGGTGGAGTCCAGGAGAGGGGAAATGCCTGAGAGGTGGAAAGGGCTGGAGAAAAGGCACCACCTTTGCCTGTGGCAGCACTTGGTCATCACTTGGGAGATGGAAAAATTTCTCCCTTCATTCCAGAGCTCAATCCTGCCCTGGATTGTTGTGTGTGGTGTTTGCCCACAGGTTTAAATGGCAACAAAAGGCTTTTCCCCCAAAACCTCTGGTCGGTTTTGTTTTCTGCTCTCCACCACCAGCACTGATGCTCACAGGTCTCTCCTGGGTGGTTGAAATTGTTCGGTGATGCCATCGAGCAGGTCTGGCCCCTTGGCTCCCCAAAGCCTCACTGACCCTGTAATTCCTTTTCCTTTCAGTTTGGTGACCTCACATCCCTGTCCCCGACACTGCTGGACAAAGGTACCTCCCCTCCCTCCCGGGGAGCTCTGCTGGGTCAGGGTGGGATCGCTGCGGGAGGGGGAACATCGTGCTGGCTCCTCCAACCTGCCGTGCTGGGAAGAAGCTCCCGGTGCCCCCGTTCCCCGCTCTGATGCCGTGTCCTTTGCAGATGACATCGGCGAGCTGGGCACTGAGGTGGACCCGGAGCGGGCGCTGGGGGAGCCGCTGGTGAAGCGGGAGCGCAGCGAGCCCGGCCACTCCCTGCAGGACATCTGACACCGGGACTGGGCTGCTCCCAGCCGGACGGAGCCATCCGGAGCCAGGCTTGGCGCCCCGAGCCTGGGCCTGCCCGGATCTGCGTTATTATAGTGCCTCTTAGTTTCTCTTTATGTTTACTTGTGTGTGAGGATGGGCTCCGGGCTGCGACGGGGCTGGTTTGGCCGCCAGCGTCCCTCCAGCGCGGAGGGAGAAGCTCCAAAGCCTGCTCCCAAGGGATGGAAGCCTCCGGGGCCAGCAGCCCACGGGATGGGCCTGGCTGGCAGGAGCTGTCCTCGCTCTCCAGCCGGAGCGAGGAGCACAAACGAGGCTTTCTCTGTCAGGGAAGGTGCTTCGGGTTCCTTCCCCGCTTCTCAGACTTCACTGTGATACAGACTTGAACCAATCAGTGCCCAAGAAGAAGGAGGAATACCTGGCCCTTCTCCTGCAGCCTTTCCGGACAGGCTGTCCTGGCTCTGGCTTTGCCAAATCTCGTGTACCGGGGAGCACAGGACGGTCGGTGTCCCTTGTCCCCGCCCGGGGAGAGGCTCCAGGCCGCACATCCCGGCGGACACAGGCGTGCTCTGGGACTACGGGATGAGCATTCCCGCCTGCTTCCATGTCTCCCCAGCTTGGCACTTCACCCCAACGCTCCCAGGATGCCAACTCAAGATACCAAAGGACTCCGAGGCAGTGGCAGCTGCATGCAGAGCGTGTTCCTTGCCCCCCGTGCCACGATGCCTGTGGGCAATCCCGTGGCAATCCCATGGCAATCCCCTGGCAATCCCCATCCTCCACAGTGCCCAGGCAGAGGGAAACTGGTCCCACATCCTGGGGTTTGTGAAATTCCCACTCCATGTCCTGCTCTGACGTTGAAGGAGGGTCCAGAGCAGGGGCAAGGGTGTGCGACCGCAGTGCCTTAGGGTGGGCCTTGTTCCCATTTCCCCCACTCCGGGTGGGCCAACACAGCTCAGACTGACCCAGCACGGCTCAGACTGACCCAGCACGGCTCAGACTGACCCAGCAGCCCATCCCAAGTGGGGAGGGGCTGTCACAGACCCCGGGGGGGCTCAGCACTTCAGTGGCATTTCCGTCTCTGGATCCCTTTGCCTTTTCCTGCGGCGACAGCGCGGGGGTGGCTCCCGTGGGGCTGAGCTGGGGGAGCTCAGCAGGGTTTATCCCCCTTTCCCATGTCCTGGGGGGGGGTCTGTGCTGACATGGATTGCCCTGGGATGCTGTGGGCTACACTGGGGTGCTGTGGGCTGCAGGGCAGAGGAGGGGGGGATCTGTCATCAAGCTAAACTGCAGAAACAAAGCCCTGGGGCAAATCTTTCTGTGAATAAAGGCCGTGTCACAAACAGCTTTTCTTATGATGGTTTCTAATGATGCAGTGTTTGGTGTGAGCTTTGCCAGGGCTCTCGTGGACATTTGCCTAGCAGAGTGTATTCCATCCAAATCTCTGATTTCCTCATTCCCAGTGGCACCGGGGCAGCTCTGACACTTCCAAACACGTTCCTAATGGCAAAGTGAAATGAGAGTGTGCGAGTGGCACATCTCCCCTCTGTCCCACGTTGTTGTGCCGGGGTGATGTTTGTCTGTGAATGCCTCACGTGGAAGTGGCAGGAGAGAAGTGAGAGAGGCAGATTTAAATGTAAATAACCACGAAAGCTGCCCAGGTCAGAGTCCACACTTGGGATCCTGCTATCGATAAGAGGGTCTGACAACACAACTGAGCAACCAAATCTTAACTGCCCTGCTCCCACTGAGGGCCGTAGGAAGTTCAGCTCTTCCACCGAGGGAACCCGGCGTGCAAAGGAGCTGCTCTGAGCTCTGAGGCAGCGCCTGAGGAGGCTGGAGAAGCACCCAGCCCCCCTGCAGAATTCCCAGTTAAAGCAGAGCAGCAATAAACGTGTATCCAATGCTCAGGCCTGCACGAGGAGTGTCATGGTCCCGTTTCTTCTGTGAGCCCCAGAGGTGCCAGGAGATGCTGCAGCAGCCTCAGGGGGGTGCAGGAGCTGCCCAGGGCAGGGTAATTAAAGCAGTTTTGGGCAGGGATCTGGGGTCTGCAGGAAGGCAGATTCCCCCTGGAGCAGCAGCTGTGTGTAGGGATAACCCCTGCCACAGCCAAGCTCGCAGAGGGGACGGGAGGCTGAAGGATCAGGCTGAGCACAGGGCCACAGAAGGATTTTCTAATTAAGCTTCCAGACTAATTGAGAGGATGGGGGCAGTGAGGAGGGGAGGGGTGTGACAAGTGCTGGGTCATTCCTGCTCTGACCCCTCGGGAAGGTTTAGCCTCAGCCTCTTGCCCCGGTGCCTTTGCTTCACTCTCCCTCTGGATTACACCCGGTCCGGCTGGAGCAGACAGAGCCTCTTCCTTTGGGAATCTTGGGTCTGGGAGCAGGGGGTTATTCCCCCCAGGGGAGCTGGGCAGCACCTCCTGACCCTGAGAAAATCTGCCTCTAAGCAGAAAGCAAACACAGCTCAAAATCCTCCTGTCAGTACCTACACCCCCCATCCCCAGCCTGCCCCTGCCTCCATCACCCCTCCCAGTCGGGCAAATCCTGCAGAGATTTCAGCACAGGCATCCCAGGACTTTGTCTTCCAACTCTTCCCAGCCAGCAGAGAATGGCAGGAGAAGGGTGACACCAAGCCTGGGGAAATCAGAGGGGTACAACATTCCGGGAGCAGCTGGACACTGCCAGTCCCGGTGGCTCATCCCAGAAGGGCGACCTTGGGGCTGGGCAGGGTGGCACAGCCCAGGGATTCCTTGGGAGCAGCCCTGCGTGGCTGGGGCAGGGGCTTGGGCAGGGGACACTGCAGTGCCACCAGCCTGGGAGATGCTGCTGGTCTGGGGACAGCCAGGATGTCTTGGAGAGCTTCAATCTGTGCCTGGCTGCCGGGATGTGAGGGTGGGATGAGCCCCAAACTCACCTCCTATTTGTCCCCTAGGGAATGTGTCCCCTGGCTGGGATGGCTTCAGGGTCATGGTCTGGCACTGGCACTCCTGGATTGTCCCCACAGTGTCACAGAACAGGCACCCACGTCTAGGAAGCCTCTGGGACACAGGGACCTGCAAAGAGAAATGAGAGGAAGTTCTCAAAACGAGCCAACACAAAAATACAGATTTGCGAACAGGGGCCAGAGCCACCTTCTGTTGTTTGCTGCAACTTCTCCCATCATTTTGTCTGAAACAGCATCTCCTCTTGTGCCAGTGGAGCCCTTGGCCTGCCCACGTGGCCACAGGGCACAGGAACTTCAGCCAAACCCTGCCTGGGCTGGCAGGAGAGGCTCAGGCGGGCTCCCAGCACCAACCCCTCCAGTGGCAGCTCCAGTTTCCATCCAGCTCCACAGCCCCCCACGCCCTGGCATCATCCCCAGCCCAGCATCCCCCCCTCCCTGTCCCCATCCCTCTGTGTCCTCACCTTCCCCACACGGGGCCCAAGCCATGGGGATGTTTCATTCCAGACCCCTCCCCATGGAGCCAGGGGCCCTCCTGCCCCCCCTGCCCTGCCCTGGGCTCCACCCCATCCCTGCTCCCTCCCTGGGCTGGGAGATGTTTCTGCAGGGACAAGGAGCTTTCCCTGCTGCTCTGGCAGCACTGAGAGCCCAAAGGATTCCCTGGACAGAAGCTTCCCTCCCCCTCCACGTGGCTGTCACTGTCCCTGCACACAGCAGGGACACCGAGGCACAGCCTGAGAGGCCTCTGGCTGCCACTCGCTGCCCCCCTGGGTGCCAGAGGGGACAGGTTCTGCTGGCCCTGCCCTGCCTGGTCCCGGGCCTGGCTCTGCAGCCGGGGCAGGAGGAGCCTGGCTGGTCCCAGGGCTCAGCTGGGGCAGTTTAACCACAAACTGGTTTCACCTGGAGCAGGCAGTCTGGGGGCAGGTCCACAACCACCCCTGCAGCTCCTTCAGGGTGTGTTTATAAACCCACACCCCCCCTCACGCCAGGGGCTTTCTCTCTCTTTTCTTTTCTTTTCCTTTTTTTTCTTTTTTTTTTTTTTTTTTTTTTTTTTCTTTTTTTTTTTTTTTTGCCTCTGTGTTTTGGGAGCCTCAGTTTGGAGCTGGGGGGAATTTGGGAGTTGCTGCCTCGGGGTCTCTGGGATGTGCTGCTAGAATTTTCCACCTTTCCAGTGCTACCAAGCAGGTAAGGACACAACACCCAGCTCCTCCACTGGCCTGCCCTGGGCTGGGTTTGGGGGCTGCAGCCCAGAACAGGGCTCTGCCCCAGGGCTGGAGGTGGTTGGGGTGTCCCAGCCCTGTCCTTCTCTTGTGTCACGTCCCAGGTGAAGGACGATGTCTTCACACAGCTCTGGAGTGGCCTTGGGGCTCGATTCCCAGCCCAGCTGCAGCACTCCAGTGCCTGCGCCAAGGAATCCCTTCCTGGCGCGGCCTCTCCCTCCCCCATGGAGCTGCTCGCTCGCCCTGCTCGGCCAGGAGGACATCGTGGAGAGCTACAACGGGTACGTGGCTGCCAGCAGGGGCTGAGCCCTGCTCCTCCCACGTGTTCATCCCCCGGGGAGCGTGTCCCTTGCCTGGGATGTGTTTGGTTCAGGTCTGGCTCTCCTGGGGTGCTCCCAAGGCCGGTGTTGTTCCCAGCACCCAGGACAAGGCCGGTGGCAGCCCGGGGTGTCCGTGGTGTCTGTGCTGTCCCACCCTCGTGGCTCAGGCTCCAGCTCACCCCTGTGTCCCTTGTGCTGTGCCAGGAGCTCCTGCGAGCTGAGCAATGCCCTGGGGGTGGCTCTGCTGGACTGCAGCCGCTCGGCCCCCGACCCGCAGCTGGTGCGCAGGATCGTGGCGCAGGTGGAGTTCTACCTGTCCGACGAGAACCTGGCCAGGGACGCCTTCCTCCTCAAGCACGTCCAGAAGAACAAGCTGGGCTTTGTGAGCATCAAACTGCTGACCTCCTTCAAGAAGGTGGGTCCTGGGTGTGCGGGGCTGCTCTGGCTGCCTCCTGTGGGGTGGGCGGGGAGGTCCAGGCTGGGTCCTGGCGATGCAGAGCTGGGCTCTGCTCTCTGCCCTCGATACCCTGCAGCAGCTCCGCTCCCAGGGAGGGTGGCTGGGGGAGCAGTGAGCACCCCAGGGCTGGACTCAACTTCTACCAACACTTCCTCGGGACTGCTTTAGAAGGGATCATCCCTTAGCCAAAAATGCCCAGGGAAGTGCTGGTGGTGTGGCTTAGGGGGAAGTTGTGGCTTCTTGCCACAGCCTAGGAGACACTGGGGAGACCGTCTGCAGATCCCAAAGCTGCTCACCTAGAAGGGGGATATTGCCTTGGGGGATATTGGATGGGGTCACAGCCTGCCTGGAGGGTGGGTTTAGGGTGGTCCCTGCCTGGGGAGAGCGGGGGATGCAGCCTGATGGGGATTCCACCCTCCCTCCACAGGTGAAATACCTGACCCGGGACTGGCGCCTCACCCTCTACGCCCTCAAGTTCTCGGCGCTGCTGGAGGTGAACAAGGAGGGCACCAAAGTGAGGCGGCGGCTCCCGGTCCCCGAGTACCTGCTGAGCGTCCCCCCCAGCAAGCTGCTGCTGGCCTGGGAGCTGCAGCCCCTCGAGCAGGACCCGCCGCTGCAGAAGAACTTCCTGGAGACCATCACGAAGATGTTCGGCCCCTTCGGCGCCATCGCCTCCATCCGCATCCTGCGGCCGGGCCGCAAGCTGCCCTCGGACGTGCGCCGATACTCCTCGCGGTTCCCCGAGCTGCTGAGCCGCTGCTGTGCCCTGGTGGAGTACGAGAGCCTGGAGAGCGCCCGCAGCGCCTTCGAGAGCCTCGGGCACCGCGACTGGCACAGCATCAGGGTGGTCCGGCTCTGCGGGAAGGGGGGCAAGAAGAAAGCCGGGGCCGAGCGGGAGGCGGGGGAGGAGCGGGCGGGCTGGAAGGTGCCGGCGGCAGCCCTGACCTTCCCCTGCAGCCTCGAGGAGTCCCTGCCCAGCAGCTCCCCGGAGTCGGATGATGCCTCAGGGTCGCTGTCCCTCCTCCTGAACAAGGAGCCGGTGGCACCGACCTGGCCTGGCAGCGACTTGACGCCTGGAAATCCCAACGCCTTCACCGGCTCGCTCCTCACCGGCAAGGGCTTCCCTCCGCTCGGGATGGGCTTGGGCTGCTCGGGCACCGAGAGCCGCCGGGGGTCCTGGACACCGTGGGGCAGCGGCCTCTGTCCTGCTGCCGAACCTCCTCCCGGCGATGCCCTGGCAGCGCAGTGGGGGTCCGAGCCCCTCAGCCTGTGGGACGGGGTCCTGCGCCTGCCCCACAGCCCCGAGGGCACCAAGGGCTTCGGGAGAGGAGAGTTCGTCCTCCGGCGCTGAGACTCCTTCAGATTCGGGGTTAGGGGTTATCGTTTTCTTTCTTTTCCCTTCTTCTCTCGAGCAGAAGAATCTCCTGTGGCCCTGAGAGCTGTGGGCAGTGGCAGTGCAGCCGATCCAGGGGGCAGGAATTTTGGGGCAAGGACGATGCTCGAGGCAGGCGCTGAGCAGCAGCAGGAGCTGTGCCGTGCTGTGCTCATGCCAGTGGGACTGTGCTTGCTCAGGGCCCAGAGCTGGGTTTGGGGTCCAGGTTTTGGATGAGAAATGGACAATAAAGAGAGATGAAGTTTCCAGGCACTCTCTGGTTGATGCTGCAATTTTTTAAAAAATTTTTTCCCCATCTTTCCAGGTCTTGCTGCTGCCTGAGATGCAGCCAGATAAGGGAAGGAGGGTCCCTGCCCGCCTGCAGCTGCCTCCCTCGCTGTTCTTGGGGTGGTGGGGACACTGAGAGGTGCCCAGGGCAAGTGGCACAGGGTGGCTGAGCCTGAGAGAGACAGGAGCCATGGCTGTGGTAGCAGGGCCATGGTTCCTCCTGGCTGTTGGCTGCTCGAGGCTCCCTAGCATCTCCCAGGATGGGATGTGGGGGTTTCCTGTGTCTCTCCTGCTCCCACAGCCTCCCCAGCTCCTCTGGGAGAGGGAAAGGATTAAGGGGGGGGCTACAGGTGTCTCTCAGGGGTCTGTCAGTGCAAGTGCCTTTGGTCTGAAGTGCCCTTGGTCTGTACCCAGAGCTGGGATCTTCTTAAGATCAGTGGGATGTGGTGGGATGGTCCCACGCCTGCAGTGCTGGGATGGAGGATTCAGGTGGGCAGGGCTGAGGAGGGGATGGGGTCACACCTGGTGTGAGGAGAGGTTTGAGGGCACAGCCCCTGCAGTCAGGGGTGATGTGGTTGGGAGCCTCTGGGTGAGGATGAGGGGGATGGAAAACAAAGCAGGTGTGGGTGCTGGTGCCCATCACCCAGCCAGGACCCCAGCACCAAGGAGTTGTTCTACAGGCAGTGAGGAGAATTCTCTGGGTCAGGAATTCCTTGTCCTTGTAGTGGATTTCAGCTTCCCACACCCCAGCTGGGAACGGCCTCCTGCTGGGGCGAGCAGGTCTGGGAAATTCCTGAAGTCTGCGGGAGAGAACTTCTTGTCCCAAGTGCTCAGGGAGCCACCAGGAAAGATGCCATCCTAAAGCTGCTGGTTGGGAATGGAGAGGGACTGGTGGGAAGTGGGATGGTCTTGGCTCCGGTGCTCCTGAAATGGTTGAGTTGAATGCTGGCAGTGTGAGGAGAAAGATGGACACCAGAGCTGCTTCCCAAGACTTGGAGACAGGAAATGTTCTGTTCCTCAGGGAGGAGCTCAGCAGAGTTCCCTGGGAATCTTCAAGGGGCTTCTTTGAGAACCTCTGGAGCCCGTAATTCCCGGGTCTGGAGGCCGGTCCCAGTGCCCAGCTCCCTCTGCCCTTCCCACTGTGGCAGGGCAGAACCACCCCCTCCCTGCTCCCCCCACCACCACTCCAGATCCTGGTGGTTTTCAAAAAAAATATCCTTTTTATTGGCCTCTCCCTCGGTGCTCCCACGTCCCTCAGCGCCTGCAGCCAGAAGGGATCTTCGGGGCCTTTGAGCCCCCACAGGCTTCGGGCTTCTCCCCCTGCCAGAGAGCAGCCAGTAGACCCCCAGCAGGGAGGGGGACGCGTCCCTAAGCCCTGCTGGCCCCCCAGATCCCTGTCCCACCTGGTAGAGTTGGCAAACCAGCCCCAGCAGCGAGGCCTCCGCCTGTGCCTGCAGCTCGTCCGTGTGCTTCTGTGGGGGGACACGGGGCCGGTCAGGGGGCTCCCCACGGTGTCCCAGCCCTACCTGGCACCCTGCTGCCCCCCTGCCATACCCCATTGACGGTGATCCAGGGCACGTACTGGTGCGGGGGGTCCAGGGCCTCGGTGAGCTGGGCGTTGTGGTGCATCAGGGCCACCCCCGTGTCCCCCTGCACGCAGGCGGCGATGCGGCCGCTGTCCAGCTCCGGGGCGTAGATCTGCAGGCACTGCCGGGCACAGGGGGGAGGTCAGGGGGATGGGGACGTCCCCCACGGTGGGGCATGAGGGGTGGGGAGGGGGACATACAGCCTCCAGGTTCTTGGTGACAGAGCTGCCCGACTCCAGGCAGAAGATGACGGGGAAGTAGGTGCTGAAGTTCTTGGCCTCGTGCATCACACAGGCCTACGGGGACAGGGCGGGCGGTGAGGGGCAGCTGGACCCCCCCCCCGTGCCAGCAGCGTGGGAACGGGGAACGTCACCTCGATCATGTTGCCCAAACATTCCTCGGGGCCGTGCTGGCACTGGAAGTCCAACTTCCCGCTGACGTTCCTCTCCTGCGGGACCAACCGGTCTGAGCGGGGCCGGCGGCACCGGGGCGAGCGCCCGCGGCACCGGGAGGGCCGGCTCCTACCTCGGCGTTGCCGTAAGGCACCAGGGTGATGTTGAGCATCTCGTCGGGCAGCAGCAGCCAGGTGGAGAAGAGCTTCATGACCAGGAACTCGCGGCACGCCGGGCAGAGGCTCTCGTAGTACAGGCTCAGCTCCACAGGCGCGGCCGCGGGGTGCGGGAGGCTGGGGCAGCGGCTCTCCACCTGCACACGGGAACGTTTCGGGGTGCAAGGGGGATATGGCTGCAGCCCCCCATCCCAGTATCTGTAGGGATGGGGCAAAGCTCCGGGGATGCAGGGAAGAAGGGGATGAGGGTGTGCAGGGCTAGAGGGAAGTGAGAGTGACCGGGGCATTTCTGCTGCCACAGGATGCCGTGCGTGGCTGTCACGCAGCGCTGGGGCTTTCCACAAGAACTTCCTCAAAATACTTCAGAGGAAAACAAATTTAGACCAGGACATGCCTGGGTGGGGGAATGGCCCAGCACCCACTGCCAGGGGGAAGCTGCAGCCCCGTGGGGCTCACAGGGCGCTGACACCGCCCGGGGCTGTTTGGGGCAGAACAAGCTGAAAAGCGGTTTTACACTTAAAAAGCAGAAGTGCCAGCGGCAGCTGCGGTGGGACCAGGGTCAGGGTTCGGCTGGACCACAGCCATCCCTCAGGGATGCTGGGGACTGCCGCAGTGCCCGTGTGGCACCGGAGGCTCCGAGCATCCCTGCGGATGCGCCAGCCTGTGCCTCAGCGGTGCTCGCAGCTGGCACCTGCTCCATGCATCGTGGCCAGGCGCTGCCCCAACCCTGTCCCCGCGTCCCCCGTCCCTGCTGCCGGGCAGGCGGGAGGTGTCCCCGCGTGCCGGGTGACCCTGCCCGTGTCCCCAGCGCCGGCAGCAGCAGCGGCTCTGACCTGGCAGGCGACGGCGACGTCCCGCGAGCTGCACCAGCGGTGGGCAGGGTGATCACAGCCGGGGGCCGCGCCGAGCCCCGGGGCCACCAGGGCCACCAGCGCCAGGACAGCCAGCGGCACCGCGGGGGCCATGAGGACGCCGGGGTGACGCGGAAATGAGCCCGTCCCAGCGGGGACTTTTAAAGCTCGGCTGCGCCCGCCTCCATGCGCCCTCCCTGCCCTTCCTGCCGCCCCAGCGGCCGCCTCCCGTGACGCCGCCGGCCCACGTGGGGCCGCCCGGCTCCGGCCACCGAGCCCCCGCTGCCCCTGCACGGGAGCTCCGCGCTCACGGCCCTGCCCGCAGCCGCCGCTTCCCCGCGGGTTGTGCCAGGTCCGGGAGCGAAACCCAGCCTGGAGCGGCCACGCGTGGAGTTCCCCGAACGGGGAAACAGAGCTGGCTCCAGCAGAGCCCCCGGGGGGTGCAGCCCAAGCCATCCCGAGCTCAGCTGTGGGGCCGAGTGAGAGGAACCTCGTAGTTTCCCCGTTTGTTTCCGGCCGTTTCTCAGCCCTGGTCTCCACGTGCCCCAGCCCTACAAACCCGGGGAGCACAATCCTGGCACGATGGGTCACATCCTGCACCCAGCCCAGGAACTGGGGCACAGCCCCACCACCCTCCTGCCCCCGCACACCCTCCCACAGCAATCCAGCAGCCTGGTTCATTAACTCTGTTTATTTCTTTCCTTTTTTTTTCCTTTTTTTTTGGTTGTTTTTGTGGGTTTTTTCGAAGTACCGTACAAAAAAAAAATCCTCTTACAGTAACAAATACTGGGTTTACATTAGTAAACATCAACAGAAAGAGCAGAGAGCACTACTGCTGGTAACGGACAGCTCGGGGGGCAGGTTATTCTTTATTGCATATACCTAGAAACTAAAACCTCACGCAGCCGCCACGTCCTCTCCGAGCACAAAGCTGGCACCAGAGCCCTTGGGGGGTTAAATGGGGGAGCCTGGAGCCCCCCGAGCAGGGACACGGAGGGACAAGCCCCAAACTGTGCCCCGGGGAGCAGGAGCAGCCACGTGGCACCCACGGGACGCGGGTGTGTGGCTCGGCTGGGGGACGTGGGGGTCACAAGCAGCAAAGCACAGCCCAGCGCCTCGAAACGCGGCCGGGTTCAGAACGAGCCAAAGCAGCAAAGGACAAATCACAACGAGCTTATGCTGGGGGAGCTCCGGGCTGGGCTTCCACCCCGAGGAGAGCAGGGCAAAGCTGCTGTTGGGGGAGCCAAGTGAAGCACCGTCAGGGAAAGGCAGCCCTGGGGGAAGGGCATCTTCCTCCTCGTCGTACACAGAACGTGAGCAGTGCCCTGTCAGGGACAGGCCGCCAGCGGGCGGGGAAGGCAGTGCTGGAAGGTGCAGAGGGGTGACCATGACCCTCCTTGGGCTGCGGCGGGACAGCAGGAAGGGTCAGCATGGGGAGAACAACAGAAATTCAGCCAAAAGGATAAAAACACAGGATAAAGAGAAGCTGGAATTTCCCTGGGCCGGAGAGCCAGGTGCACCAAGCGAGTGTTGACAGGTGACAGCTTCAAGCTGAGACTCTTCCAGATGCTCAGCAGGTCATGAGCCAGAAGCAAACCCCCCCGGCAGGACTGGCCCCAAGCTCACGCTGAGGGGTGGTGGTGGAGGAACATGGAGCCCATGGGGTGAGAGGCCGAGGATCCCATCTGCCTGCAGCCTGTCCTGTGATGTGGGGATGTACTGGAAGTGCAGAACAAGCACAGGACCAGCAGAGGCCTCAGGCTGAAAAGGTGTGGGACACTAACAAAGCTTTGGAGTGTTGGTGCAGCCTCCCCTGGCCACTACACAGGAGGCCTCTGGAGAGGGCTGTGAGGACTGAGCCTCCCTGCCCCAGTCCTGCGTGCCCTCATCTCTCACATGCCCAAGCCCAAACTATCCCCTTAATTATCCCTGGCAGCTTTTCCCAAGTGATCTCCAACCACAGCCTCTCCTGGGCCGTGCCCCCACAGCTCCCCCAACCCACTGCCTGCACCTGAGCACCAACACTGACAAAGCAGACCCAAAACCAGGGCCCAGGGCCTGGAGAGGACATGCAGGGCAGGGAACGGGGGCTGTACAGTCGAGCATGGGAGAGCTGCCACAAGCAACAGCAATGGGATGTTTGCTCCAGCAACCCCAGCTCCAGAAGGCTCTGGGGACCTGCCCAGACCAAGGCAAGCAGCAGAGCTGGCCGGGGAGGGAGGGACAGCGTGGTCCCCGACGCAGGTGGCACATCAAGGACCGGATGCAGGCACAGCACAAGCACAGAGCACCCCATGGATCCGGCAGAACCCGAGCTGCAAAGGGAACAGAAGCGCCAAAGTCCACGGCATCCACCAGCCTGTCCCAAGGAGGAGCCTCCAAGAGGGAACGAGCCACTCTGGCAAATCAAGAGGACCAAGGATGCTCTCCTCCAGCCAGGCAGCCGAGATAACCCAGGAAAGCAAATGCCACCACAGCCTCAACTCTCAGCTCAGCTTTTAAAGCTCTTCCAGGCCCACCTGGGCTGCCCTGGGGCCCTCTGAGGTCAGACACGGCGCCCTGCCCGCAGCAGCCAGCTGTGGTGGGCAGCCCTGCCCGGCCCCCATACAGTACCCACAATTGTAAGTGCTTTGCATTTGTAGTTCACCATCATGCAGATACATTTCAGCATGCCCTGGGCCCCGCAGATGTGTCCTCCTGCAGCAGAGGTCCTTCATTCTGGGTAGGGCTCGTAGTGTGCGTTGGACTGCGGCCCTCTCCTGCTTCAGCTGCAGGGCCCGGGGCTGTGGCAGCCCGGCAGCTGCTGCCCACGCTGGGGGTGGCACTGGGGGCTCAGCAAACACCAGCACCAGGGGAGCAGCCGGTCACAAAAAGAACCATATTTACAGAGCTACAGTCAGCTTCAACGGGTTACGTGTGCAGAGAGTCACCAAAACCGGCCGGAAACAACGAGCTGTGCATCCCACAGATCCTGCCAGGAACAACACGGGTACCAACACGGATTTCACAGCTTCGCTGGCACAACTAAGGCGGGAGATTCACGGCTAAGCAGATCCTCCCTGCCCAGGCAGCAACACTCCAGAGGTGGTTATGACAAGAGGGAATGGTGGCGAGGTGGGGCACAGCACGGAGCGAGGATCTTGGCCGGGTGCCCCACGGAGGATGAGGTTTCTCCTTCCTAAATGTGTCTCTGCATGCAAGAGCAGCACCCCTCGTACCAGACACCATCACAGCCTGCGAGGCCACTGAGGGAAGCGAGAGTGAAGGATGCACACGCTCAATGGAGCCTCCTCCTCTGCCTCCTCTGGTGTCCAGGCAGGGAATCCCTCGGGCACAGCACCGAGGAATCAGGAAAAGCTCTACAGTGATGCGTAGCGGGGCGACCTGCCAGCAAGAAGGGGATCTGACCTGCTTACCAGGGAAGGGGAGGGGGCTGTGCTCGCCCCCAGCAATTCAACCACAACTGGATCCCACCTCCTAGAGGCTGGAGCCCCACTGGGAATCTACAGCCCAGCCTTTCTGTCCCATCAGCCAACATGGGTTTCAGCTACTGACCAAGAGGGACATCAGGAACGGTCACAGACATCTCAGAGGCTCTGAAGGAGCAGGAGCACAGAGACTCAACTATACAGGGTGCAAGAGTCCAGAGCCAGAAAGCAGCGCCCTGGGGAGAAGCTGAAGGCAGCTGTTGTGTTGTGCATGGGCTGCTCATCTGGCTGGTGGCTGGGAAAGGACCGGGTGAGCCAGCGTGACATTCAGGGAGTCGTTGTGCTGCACCAGGGACGTGTGCTTGTAGTGCAAGACCAGGTCCTTGAGGGAGGCATAGAGGTTGTAGGGTTCGGCGAACCCATAGCCCGTCGCTGTCTTGTAGATCACGCAGTGCTTGGTGTCACCGTCCACCCTGCCAGGGAGACACGGGAGCCTGGGTCAGCAGTGACACAGGGACAGAGGAGCACGGGCAAGGCCACCAAAGCAGCATAAAGATACACCTGGCCCTGGCAAGAGAAGCCAAGGCAGATGGGAGCTGTCACCTCCAGGATCTGGCAAGGGGAGGGTGGAGTAATGTGGGAACACATCCCGGGCCAGCCCCATCCCATCCCATCCCATCCCACCCCATCCCACCCCATCCCATCCCATCCCATCC